>WBZZ01004664.1:60000-92500 GCA_019918135.1 Paulinella micropora
CAGGAGCTTTCTGTTGAACCTTAGTTCCAGATTTCCTTACGAGCTTGTACTGTTGTTCCTTGGAACCAGAATTCTTTTGAATTAGGCACTTCTTTTTTCTATCGTATCTTTCTCATTAAACCTTGCTTACTGTAATAATAAAAATAAAAAAGCTTAGTTTTGCGTTATTATTTTAATAATAATAATAATAATAATAATAATAATAATAATAATAATAATAATAATAATAATAATAATAATAATAATAATAATAATAATAATAATAATAATAATAATAATAATAATAATAATAATAAGAATAATAATAATAATAATAATAATAATAATAATAATAATAATAGTGTATCTCCTGCCAATTGCTGAGCCAAAAGGCCATGTGCATCCAGTCCTCCATTCCATAAGGAAAGTCTCCACACCAATCGGTGGAATAAAGGAAGTGACGGCATAGAACATTACTCTAGGAGCTTTATACCAATCAGCCCATGGAAAGGACCGATGGCCTATGTACTCCCTAATAATAATAATAATAATAATAATAATAATAATAATAATAATAATAATAATAATAATAATAATAATAATAATAATAATAATAATAATAATAATAATAATAATAATAATAATAATAATAATAATAATAATAATAATAATAATAATAATAATAATAATAATAATAATAATAATAATAATACATTAAAAAAAAGAACACGCACATAAAGTAAGAGAAGGCTGGACCCGCATGCAGGGCAAAAGAATCTGTCCGACATTGCCGGTTGTCCCTGCAGCAGAGACTTATTATTAGGAAGAGGATACAGAGAGATTCATCTCAAGACAACAGAAGACCAAAGAGAGATCGAACTCAAACACACGCTGTTGCAGCAACATGTCGCAAACCGCGCAAGCGATATATAACATTGAAGACATCTTTGAAAGTGTAGTAAACATGAACGCAGAAGTCAAGAACCCCTTTGTTTTTGAAGGAAAGATGTTTATTTGGGTGGGTTTACTGAAACAGGGTCCGAACGGTTTACCAAGTCTTTTCCCCCCTATTTTGGTGGGTAACTTTGACCACATTTTTCAGAGAACTACGTAGGTTAGGGTTGAAGTACGAAAAGGCAGTCCTCACAATGTCTGAATGTGACACTTCAAAAGATGAATTATTTTTCAAACCATCAGCAACTTTGAAACAAGGTGTTGACGTGCGTCCTAGGCCTGCTATGGACAAAGTAAGAACACACATGAGCTGGAAGCCATGAAGCCCTGGAGGTTCTTGCATCTGCGAAATTTTCGATAGTAACAAACCTAAATGCAACGAAGTTTATCAATGCACAAGATTCTATGCCAAAATGCCATCAAAAACTCAGAATGCAATGGTGAGTACATAAACATAATACTCTCTCTCTCTCACATACACACACACTCACACACACACACAAACTCTCTCTCTCTCTCACACACACACACACACATACACACACACGCACACACACACACACACATACACACAAACACACACAAAAACACACAAACAAACACACAACAAACACAGTAGTTGATAACCCGAAACTGGTCATGAATTTTTTTGCAAATTCACGACATCGTTTCTGGTTATTTTAAGCTTTCCTATTGATTTGGCGAACTTTCAATACTAAGCATCAAAACAGCAAAATAACTAAATCAAGTTTTCAATCAATACAAGCAAACAAAACAAAGAAATCTCTCTTGCTCTACTTCAAAAAATAAAATAAAGATTAACGAACAAGTTCGTTATTCCTTATAAAGATTAAAGAAAAATATATTCATGCAAATGGAGGACTATATAAGACCTAATTCTAAACAACTATACGAACAAAAAAATAGAGAGCAAAGGAACAAAAAAGCAACCGAAAAAATAAAATGTGAATGCGGGGCGGAGGTTTCAAGAGCGAACTTATCAAGACATAAAAGAGCCCTATATCTCCAACACGTAAATCTCCGACATGTCGGAGATAGAGATAATCCGCACGAGCACCGACGGAAAACCCCATTTTAATAAAATAAATTTATTTATATAAACAAAGTCCATTTTGAAAAAATGAACTTATCTCGCAAACAGAAAAAAATCGGAATATATCACAGAAAGAAGAAAACAGAAATATACATGTGTCTGTGGTAAGACCATTGGAATATACAGCAAATACACACACGAAAAATCAGAGTTTCATAGAGATTTCTTCGCTGAGAGAGATGTGATTATGATAGGCAGTCATAAAGTTGAACGTATATGTCGCAGACATGATGACATAGAAAGATATTATAGTTAAGTTAAAGTCAATATATTGACTTATATGTTAATTCAACTTATGAATTAATTTTATGTTAAAGAGTAAAATTATATTACTAATAATATATACCATGGGGAGACACAAGAAATATCTCACACCTGAGGACAAACGAAAGGCTAACTCCGAAAAGGCTCTTGCATATTACAAGAGAAATAAGGACGAAATTAATCAAAAGAGGAAGGAGCAATTAAAAGAACGAAATAGAAAACTTAAGGAATACGAAGAAATGAAGGCGAGAGGAATATAAAACAAAAAACAAAAAAAACGAAAAAAATAAATTTCATATTAAAGGTAAGACAATTTATATATATATAGGTAAAACAATTTAATATTTTTCTAATATTTTATATCTCCATTGATATAATGCCACCACCTTTACCACCCAGACCAACGAAAGAAAATGTAGAACTTGCAAAGACTAGAGCGAACTTAAGGGAAACTAAGACACAGGAAGCGAAGAAGCGAGAGGTTAAACTTATTGAGTTAAGACCAGTGCGAAATAGAGCCTTAAATTCACTCACATACCGCTTTAAACAACTCGATATCAACTTCTATGATATGGATGAGATAGATTATACAATAATGAGAGCGGTAAGAGATGTTAAAAGCAGAGGTATGACAGAGAATGCGAGTATCCACGTTAAGTTTGCTTATATTACTGATATTGATGACGAAAAGTTTTATAGATGGAAAACTTTCAATGCGGTAAGGATAAAGGACATTGAAAATTTATTTAATGCTATTTATCAATACAATGAGGAAAATTTAGAAGCCAGTGCTAATGGATACGACCGCTTCATTCAATTTATGAGGATTGAGTTTATTCAGGAAGACGGAGGCGGATGTAATCTTTCAGGACATGACAAGAAACATAAAACAGATGAAGGAATTCATATTAATCCAAGGAGTAAGGATAATAATTGTTTCTTCTATGTTTTTAAGGATATATTAAATTTACCTGTGAAAGGTAAATCAAAACTTAATAAAAAGGTTTGTAATGATATTAGAAGCGAATTTAACCTTGAAAATAATTCATATATTCCGCTTTCAATTGGATATGAGATCTTAAAAAAATATTGTATTGAAGGGAAATATTTTGAATTGACTGATGCGACAAGCAAACATACATTTAAAAATTATGAAGACCCTTTAATTACTGCTGATGTGCTTTGTTATCTCAAAGAAAATCATTATTTAGGGTTTATAACCAGAAACAAAAAGAAATGCCCCGATTGTTATAAAACATACTTTGTTAAACATACTTGTAATGAGGACAGACAATCATATGTTGATGGGATGTTTAAAGATAAAAGAAGATTATTGACCAGATTTGTTGAAATGAAATATAACAATCAAGATGAGATTTTTCATTATGATTTAGAAACATATAGAAATGAGGCTGAAATCCATACCGCGTATATAGCAGGTTATACGATTGCGGATATCGGTTTTAAATATGTCGCTGGCGATGATTGTATTTCAAAACTAATTGACATAATCTTTCAATATGCGGAGGAATTGAAGAAGAAACCAAAGGCAACATTATATGTTAATGCTTTTAATGGAAGTAAATTTGACCATTACTTTCTTCAAAAAGAATTTATTAAAAGAAAAATAAAAGACACTCCGTTGATTAATAATGGTGCCATTATTTCAATGGAATATAAAAATATGAAATTTTGGGACTTGTCTAAGCACACAGAAGGAAGCCTTAAAAAGAACCTCGAAAGTTTGGGATGTAATGTTTTAAAAGGTGATTTTGACCATGAAAAAGCGAAACGATGGGAAGAAATAGGAGATGATATGAAAAAAGAATGTTTATTGTATTTAGAAAAAGATGTTATGGGATTAAAGGAACTATACGAAACACTAAATAAGCCGATATACGAAGAACATAAAACAAATCTTTCTGAATTTATTTCTACTTCTTCTTTAACCTTTAATCTTTGGAAAAAGAAGATACGTAAAAAATATAGAATATATCTCCCAAAAGTAAATCAAGAAAGTGATTTCAGAAAGGCTGTATATGGTGCTAGAACTTACCCAAGCAAAAGGAGATTTATCTCAGAACAATATCAAAAATACATAAATGGTGAAATTGGCTTTGATGAGGTTGTAGATTATCTTATTGATGCGGATGTTGTAAGTCTTTATCCAACGGCAATGCTTGAAAATTATATGACGGGTGAAATAAATGAATGTGAAGGAGAAATGAAAGGGAAACTTGGAATATATAATGTTGATTACATTTCTCCAAAAAATCTATTAAACCCACGTGTGCCTTTTCGCGATAGTAAAGGATGCTTAAAATGGGAGTTAAGGGATATGAAAGACCAATGGCTTACAAGCGTAGATATTGAAGATATGATTGAACTCGGCTACCAAGTCAAAATCATTCGTGGATATTACACAGAAGGAGCCGAACCAGTATTCAAAGAGTATATATCGGACTTATTCAAGAAAAAACAAAACTCAAAGAAAGGAACACCGCAGTATTTATTGGCGAAGTTATTTATGAATGCTCTATATGGAAAGACAATTCAAAGACCGATAAACTCAGTGAGTAAATATATTTCTAAAAATCACGAATACTGGAAATTCTGGGCTAAACACGTGATAACAGATATTGAGAAATTTGATGAGGCGAATGGTGAATTATGGCTTATCTCTGGAACACCGCGCGACGAACAAATAATAGAAGATAAAATTACAAAACCCACTCAATACGGAGCATTCATATTAGCATACAGCAGACGAATTATGTATAAGTATATGAATGAAGCCAACCCAGACAACGACCCAGACAGAGACTATTATTATACGGATACAGATAGCATTCAAAGCCATGTAAGAAATATTGAAAGTATAAAGAGATTTAGAGATAAAACAATCGGTGGAATGGATGACGACCTCGGAACTAATTGTAAGATAATAAGGGGTATATGGGTAGCACCAAAATTGTATATGTTAGAGTATATAAAGAAGGATGACAAGAAAACACATTTCCACTTTAGAGGAAAAGGATTGGACTTGAAGAAATTAAATCCTGCTTCATATGAACTAATGGACAAGGGCGAAAGCCTGACAAACACAAGAGACTCTTACCGATGTTAAAAAGATAATTACTGACGAAATCCAAATGATTGAAAAGGCACGGGCGGGCAAGCCAACCGATGTTTTTCCATTTGGTAAGTATAAAGGTAAGAAAATTCAAGATGTAGCGGTTATTGATAAGCCATATCTTGAATGGGTTATGAAACAGCCGTGGTTTGAGAAATTTACCGACATTAAAAGTGAAGTAAAAAAATACATTTAATAAAAATTATTTTGTAGTATATATATCAATGACAGACCTAAGCACCAAGCAGGACTACTTGAATGAAATTGAAAAATGGAACATTGACAGCGAAGTTAAGAAACCCACTATTAAATGGACTAAACCCGACATTGTTTCTTTCTATGAGCAATATAAACCAAGGGATGATAATGTGAAAGTAGTTATTCCGTCCAATGTTGATTTTCAAGATAAATCAACATTTGCTACATTATCAAAAATGATGGAGGAAGAAAGCACTCCTTTTACTACTGCTGATTTAAAAGAGACTGGTATCACCGAAATAAAGGCTAAGGTCGGCGAAGAAATAGCACAAAGTGAAACCGATATTTTTCTTCAATATGGTAAGTATAAAAAAATGAAAATTGAAGATGTTGCTAAGATTGATAAACCATACCTTGAATATTTAGTTCAACAACCTTATTTTAATAACAAAGATGCGGTAAAAAAATATTTATGATGATATTTTAGAAATTAGACTTCTATCTTGCTAATCGCAAGATTTATCGTCTATTTCTAAAACATCGCTTTCCGCTTATTATTTTTTTATTATTTACTTTTAAACGATGTAATATCTATTGATCCTCAACGAAGTTAGCAATAATATTGATATTTCCTCCTCCACCAGCAGAGACAGACTTCTGTGTAAAAGTCAATACATCACTCGGTGATAGGTATATATCATAACTTCTAAGATTGATTTGTTGAGTTGATTGAGAATTGACATATAGTTTAAAAATTGTTGTTCCGTTTGCAATAGCACTCGCCTTTGTGTCAGTATCTACAATTGAATACTTAGAATCAACATCAGCAAAAACTGCTCCAGTTAGTGTTCCATTTAATACCATTCTAACAACATTTGACTTAGTATCTTCATTTGTAATACTTATCAAAGTGGGATAAACATTTGAATAATTTGCTAAATTAGCACCTCCCGCATCAAATACCGCTTTGTTTCTTATACTAATAATAGGACTTTCAGTGGTGTTTGATGCTTTACTTCCTTCCACTTCGTTTGTTATACTTGTGTTTATCGTATTCGTTCCTTCAATGAATAAACTGGCACTCGCCGTTTTAAGAATTTGTATTCCAGTCTTTGCATCATTTCTCATGACTGCCGTAAAAGGTAATGTTGTATTTCGCAGGCTTACACCAGTATTAGCATTCGCATACTCAATCATATGAACTAATTGAAATAATCCTGTTATGGGATTTTCAATTGAAAACTTAATAGCACCAAACCCAAGATACTGAAATTGAATTTGAAATACATTTCCTTTGCTCCAGTCTAAGGCTGGCATAGCGAAATTCCCATCGCATGGGTCGTCCCAGTCTTCTTGGTCAATATAAACTGCAACACCTCCTTTAAGATGCGCGATATTCATTCCTGCTTGATTTTTGTAAAAATAAAATCCATCAACGAGATCATTTCCTATTCCAATAAATGAATAGTAATCTTTTGTATCATCCGTTGTCCATATAGCAGTAAAGCGGGCAAGGACACCCATTCCAGTTCTATATTTTATTCTCCTTTTACTCACTAATCCAGCATCTGCCGTAGCATTAGCAGTTGTTTTCAATTCAGCCATATTATTCAAGAATGACACAGACGATTTTGTTTTTGTTTTTGTCCATATCCTAGTATTAATGGTATATGGAAAGATTTCTTGTAATACTGGTGTTAATTGACCTACTACTGCTTCGCCAAAAGCGGTTTTTGAATTATTTGTTTCAATATTACCATCGTATCCAACACTGACATTTATAAATTCGCCGTCTGGATTTTGTGCGATTAAATTTCTCTGGTGGGACATCTCTATATATAAACAAAAAAAATTAACTATCAAAAATTAATAATTACTTCTTAACTAATTGTAATAACATTTGCCTTCACTTGAACCTCTCGCTGAGTGATAGCAAGAGTGTAATGATTGAGACCAACATTTGCAGTAGTAGCCATCATCTCCCAGCGTCTCTCTTGAGAAAGGTCAAGCCCGCTAATTTCATTCTGGTCTTTACTCCAAAGCGGGCGAGTGTTGTCAAACGTATCAACCCAGAACCAGTTGTATTGATAGACATTGCTATTTACCAAAGCACTACCTTCAATCTTATTTTTTAGATACATGTAATCTTCAAGGGTTGTATTAGCAGTGCTAATATTAAATTCTTGAAGTCTAGACCCGTCAAGGGTAGTTTAGAAGGAAGTAATCTTTGAACCATTCCTATTATCGTTATCATACGCGGTATTCTTTGTTTCTTCATTATTAAATGCTGAATGGTAAATTTTCTTAATTCTCCGTCCGTGTCCTCTATCAAACCTCATAATAATGTTTTGACTTGTAGATGCCTGAATTGTGTTTTTGTATGAGTATGGGTAGTCAATTGTGAAAGACATACCTTCGGCACTACTCACTTTTTGTTGAATAGACTGGATAACATCAGGGTTTGTTTCAACCGCTAGAAACAAGTTTAAGTTTGATACCTGTGAATTAGTTGTGCAAGGAAAACAACCTTGATTTGCTGTGTTAATAGTGGTAGCAAGACCTGTATTAGCATCAACACCACCAACATGATAAACAGTTCTGTTACTAGCCGCCCAAACAATTCTCATGGTCAGAATTTCAGGAAACATAATAGTCTTATCAAGTGCGAAAATAGTATTGTAAATCATAGACAATGGAATCTTCACATAAATAAGGGGGTCTGTGTTAGCACCACCAATACCTCCCTCAAGATACTTTGCCTCAGTGTATGAAACATTCACAGCAGACAAAGCACCCGCTCCAGTTGTCAGCAAAGTATCATCATGTCTTCGAGCATTAAGTGATGGAGGAGCGATAGCCCCAGCAATAGCATTGCCATAAACATTCAATGTTGCGCGAAGGTGAGCATCGGTATCAATACTACCCGCTACAGTCGCAGCACTTGCCTGTTGTCCAGCATACACGTTAGCAGTAAAGGCTGTTGTAGCACGTCCATCAGCATTACACTTTTGAAGCATACACCCGACACCAACACCTGCTCCATGGTTCTCAAGTGCCAAAAAGTCCTTCAATGAAGTCTCAGGCTTCCAAATCATTTTCGTAATAGTTCCAACATTATTCAAATCACACAAATAAACACCACTACGGGTTTGAAGTTGAATCTGTCTAATCATACTCAAACAATCCATAAAAATACGATTGTGTCTATCTACAACTCCTGAAGCACCTGGGGCGTAAGTGAAACTCAGCACCGACTTTGCCAAGTTAAATGGGCGACTGATAAGGTCGAATGTGCTTTCCTGACCGCCCGCTGAAGTAACAACAACATTTCCTGCTCCTTCGCGAGGAGTAAGTTTGTTAAGGCGATACGAACCGCTGATATAATCAGTCTTACTGAAGTCTAATTCTCCGCCGTGTTGAGTTGGCATTTTGTTTTTGATTTTTTTAGGCAGTTGTGAAATTAACTAATTCACCAGAATATATTTATAGAAAAAAATAAATAATTCTAAAATTAATTAAATTACCTTGATTTTAATAAATTGAAAAAGGATGTAAATAAATTAAAATAATTCGTTTCCCTGTAAATCAACAAAGTCATTACAATACCTAACCCATTAAGATTAATTGCTTGGTCGTTTTCGTCCGTCAAGTAAAACCTAAATACATTATTTGAACTGGAGGATAATTTCTTACCATACTCTGACCCGCTTCCGTCGTATATAACAGCACCAAAAGGAATTTCGTTGGCAGTGTATATTTCTTGTAGCACGTGATTATCTCCTTCACCAACTAAGTCCGATTGAAGATACAGAGTTTTTTCGCCAGTTAGAATAATTACATTTGGTGATTTAATAAAATCATTTGCAAAGAAATATGTTGAGTTTCTATCAAACCCCATTACCTCGTGAATACGGGTATCACCATCAAATATAAATCGCGGTTGAATACCTCCGTTATTTGAAACACTGAATGTTAATTTGCCATCTTCTGGTTCTATGTTGGTATTATTACTGGATACAACATAAGTATAATTATTTGGACTGTCTGCGGTTAGCACCTCCGACAACTTATTTTTTAGATTGTTCATTGTGTAGTTTCCCTCAGGTATCGTAATTAAAGCCTCATACCCGTCTTCGCTAAGAGTAAAAGTATTATATGGTGAAGCCACAGAGTAATACGACTTTGGAACATAGATATGAAGAATTTTACAATGTGTTGGATTGTCTAGCCCCTTCAAATTGACTTCGTGTGTAAAGTCGCTATCTGTGCCTGTTATTCTGTTTTTACTATTTATGTAATAGATACCACTACTTCGCCCTCCCTTATAGTCCATGATATTTAGAATTGCGCCTCTATCTGCTAATCGCAAGATTTCTCGCTATATTCTAAACATCGTTTTTTTCTTTTTCAAAAAAATTAATCGGTTTTCGATGGTTATCAATATCTCAAACAAGTTTGAGATTACGAGTATGAGTGAAACGAATGAGAGTGTAGTTGATAACTATCTTTTATATGAATGTATTAAATCCCTCACCATCCCCATAACCATTCTGTGCTTTTAATTTCTCCGCTTCTTCTTCTTTTAAGTCTGTATATCCGCTAGCAAACTTAAAGCGGTTGCCTTTCGCTCGCTCCATTAAAAACCTCATTGAGTGCCATCCGCATGTGTCGGTTGTGTCAGATTGTTGTTTTACTTGATTAACCTTCATTAATAAATAACTATCGGGGTGGCTTTTGTCAATTAGTCGTTTCATTTGTTGTTGAAAGTCTTCCGTTGGTTGGTAAAGTGCTAATGGGTCATACACTTCCACTGACCTGTCTTTATCCAGACTTACCCATATAGCAATCCAATGAGACCCCGCTTGTTTGTGATTATCCAAATTCATAATAAATCCGTATCGTTTTCTTTTTTCTGGATTTAGTTTGTAGATTTCATCGCTGGCTATTGCTCCGAGATACCATCCATATTTTTTCATTATGTCGTCTATTTCATTAGTCATTAATCCCCGCCCCTCACCTTGTAATGGGACTTGCTCCTGCTGTTGCTCTGGTGTCTCATCTTGCTGTTGTTGCTGTTGCTCCGCAGAACTTGTGCTCGTGGGTGGTGCTACATCTGTCGGTTGTGGATTTGTCATTTCAAATATAAGTTGTTTAGCATCTGGAGAATTTTTCAAAATGGGGTGGGTCTATTGGTGATAGAGTGCTATTTACAGGAGTTTTTTTTTCTTCATTCTTTTTGCTTTCATTTTTAGCAATCGTTTCTGTTGTAAATTGTTCTAGTTTATCCCATCCATCTTCTGCCGATAATATGTTTTCAGTGATTTTTTGTGTGTATAACCATCTCTTTAAACTAGTGGCGTAGTCGTTTGAACCTTTGTTTTTTATTATAGGGATATTAATGCCTGCTTTTTTAAGGTGATTTATTATTGTATTATTTTTCATTTTTTGACACGTTTTTTTCTCGTTTTCTCGGAGAACATTTCATCAATAATTCTTCGTCTCTTTTCTTCTTTCAAATCTTTTTCTTGTTTATTTACTTTGTCAGTTATATCAGTTATTTTTGGGGAAGATGTAGTTGGTTTATTTGTAGTTGAAGGGGGATTAGGGTTCGCTATAATAGGCTGTGCAACTGGAGCAGTCAATAATCCCTGTCTATGTAGTTGTTCTGCCTGTAGTTCCTGAATAAGTCGTTGTTCCTTTTTCTGTTCCCTAGATTTTTCTTCCTGTCTTTCCTTAATCTCCGCAAGTTGTTTTTTATGTTCCCTATCCATTGTTTCTTTTAGTTCCTTAGCATCGGCTTGGATTTTTCTTTCTAGCCTCTTCTTCTCCTCTTCTAAATCATCCCTTTTCTTCTTTTCCTTTTCTTCCTCGTCATGTATTAAATCGTATTTCTTTTGTAAGTTGCTTTGTATCTGGTTTCGGTTCTCGTGTTCAAGACGATTGAAATCAGATTTGATTATTTTTTCCCTTGGTTTGCGGCTAGCCCTTTGCGGCCTCGGATTACCAATATATTTCATAAAAAATTTAACGATTTGTAATGTGCTTAAATCATTTGTTTTCTTACCAAAATTAAAATAATATTTTTTACCCTTCTGGATAATATACGGCCTCCCGCTCTTATTTCTATAAACTCGTGGTGGACGGACTTTCGCCTTCTTAGTCTTAGCCGAACCCATTATATTATCAAAAAAATATTTCTAGAAACAAAAATATCTTCAACGGAACTTTACAGCACCTCCTCGTTGCTTACCATACCCAAGTTTTGCGGCAGTAGCACTAACACTACCCGCGTAAGGCACCCCAACACTACTCAATGCCCCCGCAGTCCTAGAGATTACCTTATTATCGCGAAGAAATTTATTAACAGCCAAGGCAGTTTTTCCGACCTTAGCCCAGTTAATCTTTCCTCCCTTTTGACCACATCCCTTCTTCTTTGATAATCTCGGACTTGTCCGAGATACTTTTTTCCCTCCCTTCTGTGGCATTGATGGATTGTATCCGATGTTATATCCTGATGGTTGTGAAATTATCACTGGCGATACTGGCATATATAATACAGAAAAATAATTAATTACAAATTTTTATTTCAACCGATAAGCAAAGTTTTTTCTTAACTCATCATCAACACTTGAAACATAAAGAAAATTAAATCTCTCCTTTGTTGCTTCATGATACTTTTGAAGAAAGTAATCAAAATCAAAAGATAAGTCTAAGTGTTTATACACGAGTTCCATTTTGTCCTGAGACTGGCTTGGAAAGATTAATAGATAATCTAACTGCTTAATGGCTTCTGGCCGTAGGTCGTTCAGATACTGACTAGACATAATCACCTTTGATTTATAGTGTCTGTTCTTTTTTAACAAATCGCTTACGGACTTGTCTCTTAATCCACTTCCTAAATCGTCCAAAACAAAAACAACCTCTGGAGAAATATACTTGCTCGGCCTTTCTTTTGCTTCGGTAGTTTTCTTTCCAAATCTATCTCGCGAGCGAGATAGATTATCTTCTTTTCCAAAATAAAGAAATTGTGGTTTCTCCATCGGTTCTTTATCATCTTGTTTAATTTCGCCTTCATGCTCTTCGTTATCTCTGTTCAATTTGTCTAATTCGTAATCAATGACATTTACACCATCCGATTTGAGAAAGGTATATATTGCCATCGGGTTGCCTCTGTTCTTAAAGTGCTTAACCATTGCTTTATAAATGTAGTCCTTGTGGATTGTTGAAGCGATAATAACAATACGGGTTTTTCTGTCTGTTGTCCGTTTCAGTATTTCAAAGAGTGCTGTTGTTTTCCCGCTCTTCTTTCTAGCAAGTAGAAATATGTTGGCATACGGCTCATTAAATAATTTATAACCTTTTGCTTTTTTATCTCCGTTTCCATCCTGCTTCACAGGTTTCACCTTGACATTGTTTATTTTCTCCATCCTATATTCTACCCTACGAATTCCAAACACACAACAATTCGCCCCGCTAAATTTCCTGTGTCAATATTTCCGCTGTCAGTTTCAAGGATTGTAAATGTATATTGGCCGTCAGTCCATCCTACAACACCCAAATTATAACCGAGATTTGAAATGTTTGCTATATTACTATCCGCGAATGTTCCAATAATTCCAATTCTATCCATGTAAAGAATTCTGGTTTTCGTCTCTGTCTGGTCGTTCATATAGTGGATAAACTTAACATTCATTTTGGTGGGTGTGAATGACATTTGGATATTCTTATTAAATGTTTTGCTTCCTCCCGCAAAATCATTGCTCAGAAAAATAATCTTTTGGTATTTATAGTCAGTCATGGTTATATTACTACTCATAAACTTTTTAATAATCAAAATATTTTCGCGGACTGCCTGCGACTTTTACTCACGGATAAGTGAAAAAAAGAATATAAGTTGTGTTTATTGTATCCAGAGCGGGATTAACTCAAAAATCAAATGTATTTACAAACCAATGTCAGATTGGTGTATAAGTTTTGATGAAGCAATGCCTTTAATGTGCGATATGTTGAATTCTAATGAAAATTCAACATTGGATAATAGATGGTATATGACACATATATACGAATGCTCATTTCTTTGAAGAAGGCGATGGAAGGCATATCCCAATCAAAAGTGTTAAAATACCGACATAAGTATTAGCAACCTCACAAGGTAAGTTCTTTTCAGATAGCCTCACGATACAAAGGGTGATGATGGATATAATGATACCCATTTGAAATAAGTATTTAATAAGTCGGCTGTCGGTTGGTCTATTTTTCATACAACAGCACGACCAGTTATCTTCCAATTCATGCTCTACTTTTTTTTCCTCAGTCTTTAGTTCTACTTCAAGAACACGCGATTTCAATTCTGGAGTTAGTTCGCCATCCATATCCATGATAGGTGGGGGTCTGTGAAGTCTAGTCGTATTATTGTTTGACATTTTCTCTAATTTCTTGTAGTATATTCATGAGATTATTATTTTGTTTTTCTAAATTATCTACTCTATCTCGGACATGTCCGAGATTATCTGATAATTGTTGAACCGCTTTAATTAACGGGGCGATAAACTCAGAATAACCTATACCATAACCAACATCACCACTATCAACACATTTAACATCTTCTGGATTGATACTCACACCTTTCAATTCGTATTCCTCTTTTTGCTTTGGGCAGGGAACCATAATTGTTTCTTTTATAAAACCGCCAAAATCTAGCATATCCATCTCTGTTAGTATTTCTTCTAATTCTTGTGCTATTAAGCCAGTCCTACATTTCTTTTTGTCATCAATCATACGATAGCAGACGGGATTTAACTTGTTGATAAAATCTAAGCCTAAGCATTCCTTTATATCTTCTTTTTTTCTCTTGTCTGAATATTGAATTGGATTAGACAATACCCACAACTGACCATCGCTCGCTCTTAATGACATTAAAGCAGTATTTGAATTATTCTCCCATATAAACCCACTCGTTGAAGAACCATTAACTCTAAATCTAATAGCATAAGAAGTTAATCCTCCTCCTCCTCCTGCTGGTGCTGTTCCTGTTCCGCTTAATGTTTTATTTGTCCCAGACTGAGACATATAAATTCCCCAGTTTGGATCAGTAGCATCCCATACAAATATTCCGCGGCTACTACCCCCGTCTGTTTGTCCTTGAATTGCTATTTTTGCCCCATTAGTTGTTGCCGATGCCGTTGTTAGCACCCCAGAATATGTAATCCCCGCATTTGCCGTTATCGCCCCACTCGCTGTTATTGCCTTCGTTGTTAATAAGCCTGATGTGCTATCAATTGTCATTGCGGTGTTAAATGTTATATTACTTCCTACCGCTACTCCTGATGCATATTGAAAAAGGAGATTAGTGCCTTTGGCTATCATAAAATTTGAGGTAGCAGAACTTGACTTATCATTAACCGCACCATCCCAATAACAATCAAATTTTAATGATATGTCGCTATGACTATTGTTAATTAATTGAAAACAAGGATAATTTGGGTCGGCCGTTGTAAATGCTTGTATATGTGGCCCTGCTACACCAGATGTCCCGTATAATTCTAATCCACCCGTGTATGCCGCCAATCCTCTCGTTGTTCTTCCCAATATTAATGGTTTATCTTGTGCTATTGTTATTTTATCGCTCGTTGCCAATGTTGTTGTTGATATCCCCGCATTCGCAGTTAGTGCCTTTGAAGCAGTGATTGCTGTGTTGTTAATTCTAAATAATTCTGTCGCCGCACTATGATAAAATACGTGGCTATCGGCAGAATTAACATTATAAATCAATGTATTACTAGCAACACCAAATCCAAGAAAAGCAGTCGTTGAAGGTGCTCCTCCATCCCATAAAACCAGTTTATTGTTGGCCAAGGCATTTCTATCAATAAACACACTTTTTCCAGCACCTACTACCAAATTGTCGCTTGTTGTTAATGTTGTTGTTGATATACCCGCATTTGCCGTTATCAATCCACTTGCGGTTGCTGTTGTTGTTGATATCCCCGCATTTGCCGTTATCAATCCTTTCGTCCATAAAGTCCCGTTTGCCCCGTTTAATGACATTAACAATTGTTCGGAAGAGTTCTCCCATATAAAACCATCGGTTGAAACATTGCTAACTCTAAATCTAACGGCGAAAGAAGTAAAATCGTTTCCAGCAACGGCTGATGCCACTCCACCTTCTAGAGATTTATTGGCTCCAGATTGTGCCATATAAATGCCATAACTGGTGTTGCCAGTGTCTCACAAAAATATTCCGCGTGTATTACCACCATTTGTATTTCCTTGTATGACTATGCTAGAGCCCCCTGTCGCTGTTAATAATCCGCTTGCGGTTAGTGTCGTTGTTGATACTCCCGCGTTTGCCGTTATTAATCCACTCGCGGTTGCGGTTGTTGTTGATATACCCGCGGTTGAAGTAATTGTTGTTCCCGTTATTGTTCCGCCATTTGTTATATTGTTTGAGTTCATATCTAAGGCACCATAAAACCGCATACCGCCCGCATTGTTAAAACGGACAATGTCAGACGAAGCACTTTTATTATCCAAAAGTTTTGAAATATAAAGTCCCGCCCCTTTTACATCAGCCGCTACATTCGTAAATACATAACCTCGTTGGTTCGCGGTTCCACTTGTAGCGGTATTTAGAGTAAATAAGAAATACTGATAATCACCTGATGTCTGTGAAAAGAATATATCACCTCCATTTTGGTTTAATATCCTCGCACCATTATATGTTATATTTCCACCATTAGTGATAGTTTGATTATTAAAATCAGCATTGTTCGTTAAAGTTAGATATTTTATCGTAGTGCTTGCCCCGTTGAATGTTTTACTTCCTGTTATGGTTTGGTCTGTTGATAGTTTTACATTTTGCCCGTCCAATGTGTCCGCATACCCTTTTGTCGCTCCGTCTGTTGATAATGTCGGAGTTCCAAGGTTGGCTATTTTGCTACTATTACAATCTAGCCCCGAAGCATTTACCCAACCGACAATCGCCCCATCAATAACGAAACTTACTTTTTTCGCATTTATTTCAAAGTTATAATTTACACCAGTGCCCATATCAAGGCATCCGATAGTTCCTATATTGGCTGTTGAGTTAAAAACCACGAATGTTCCTTTTGTTGTCGCATTCGTTGAATTTCCAGTTATTTCAAGGGCACTGCTAAATGTCTTAATTCCTGCTATGGTTTGGTTTCCTGTTAGTTTCACATTTTGTCCGTCTTTTGTATCAACATAACTTTTATTTGCTCCGTCCGTTGTTGCTGTTGGTGTGGCTAAGTTTGTTATTTTGTTGTTATTCAAAGATAGTGTAGTGCCAGTTGCGGTTATAATTAAAGTATTACCCGAATATAACTCTACATACGAACCAGTTATTTGTATCGGATAATAACTCGCAGTTGCTATTTTTTGTGCGGCAATCATTCCTATATTTGTCGCTGTATCAAAGGCAACACCGATACCATCAAAAGCGGTTGGAGCAGTAGCACCCCGCACTTCTATTGTTGAAGTAAATTTTTTATTCCCTGCTATGGTTTGGTCTCCTGTTAGTTTAACGACAGAAGTATCAAGAGTAGAAACATCAATACCATCAACCAAATTTACATTTGTTATTGAAAATCCACCCATATTTAAACTAACCGTCATAGCCGTTGTTCCGTCCTTTGCTAGTTTCGTATCGGTATATGCTTTTGTTGAAGCATCGCCGTCGTAGAATGGTGCGGGCAATCCGCTGATTGCTGTCGTGCTGTTAAAATTTAAAACATTATTTGTCAATGTCATTCCACCACCTGTTGTTGGAGCAAAAAGTATAAAAGAACCGACAATAGTTAGTGGATAGCCCGTGGCTCCACCCGCATCCGACGAATAGATAGAGCCCATATTATTGTTGTAATTAAAGAATAACTTGCCTGTGTTTAATGGATTTGAGTCTTTTACGGCCAAATAAGTAGTAAATATTTTGTTTCCTGTTATTGTTTGGTCTCCCGTTAGTTTAACAACCGAAGTATCAAGGGCAGAAACATCAATACCATCAACATTACCAACATTTGCTACATTAAATCCACCCATATTTAAATCCCCTATCATCATAGCGAGACCATCCAATCTAAGAAAAGGTGAAGCAACATTTCTCCATTGCCCCGTGCTATAAATGAGTAGTTGGTTATCGTTTGGTGTTGTTATGATTACATCACTTAAAGCATCTATTGATTTAGTTGCTATTCTTGTGTCAAAATCTGTATTAGCCCTTGCTGTGGTGTAGTATAAGTTAGTTCCTTCGGTTAAGTTGGTTGTGCTCTTTGTTGCTAATTGAGTGTCAAACCTAGAATTAGTATAATATAAATTGGTGCCTTCGGCTAGGTTAGTGGTTGATTTAGTAGTTAGTCGCGCATCAAACCTACCATCAGTATAGTATAGATTAGTGCCTTCTTTTAAGTCAGTCGTTGATTTTAAAGCCAACCTCGCATCAAATCGACCGTTAGTAAAATAAAGATTTACGGGGTCAGCATCTTCTGGCACCCTATCTGTGTATAAGCCCACTATGTTTGTGTTGGTAAGGTCTAAATTTTTTATGTCTAGACTATCAACGGCGATTTCTGACAAGCCCAAGAGTGATTTATATTGCGACATATTATATTAATAATTATTAAAAATACTAAAATATATTAATCTTAGTATAGAATGCCGTCCGCTGAAGCAAGTCGTAAGAATTGGGGTAGTGCTGTGGAAGGAATAAAAGCGAAAGCGAAACAACGAAAGATGGAGCATGCTAAAAATGTATTAGCACAATACCGAAATGCTGTAAAGCAAGAAGACGAAGATATGGAGGAACGAATAAAACAAATTGAAGAAAAGAACTTGGCTAAGGATATTATTACTGAACATGATAATGATAGCCCAGAGGAAAAGAGTGAGAGTGAGGACGAGGTTGATTTCACTGATATAATTGCCGAAAAGATGGCGAAAATGAAAATCAAAAGAGCGAAGGCGGAGACTAAGAGAGCGAAGAAGAGCAAGAAGATAGAGCCCGAGCCAGAGAGTGAAGAAAGTGAAAGCGAGAGTAGTCAAGAAGAAATCAAGCCTAAGAAAGGTAAGGGTAAAAAATCAAGTAGTGTAAGTGTAAAGGTATATAATCAATCTTCAGGTGCTAAGAAAGAAAAAAGTGATGAAATAGATAGAGTGTTTTTAAAATTTTAAATTCACCAAAGGAAATGATATGAGTAATAATTACTATACTCTGGATTATTATAAGTCAATTCACCTTTTGAATTTTTTATAGCCTTTGCTCTTTTTCTATAATTTTTTCTTCTTACTTTATCTAAATGGTCTAAATGTGAATATAGTCCTATGCGGTGTTTATAATGTTCATATCTAGTATCACCAAAATTGATAACCTTACCTTTTGGACTAATGACTTTATATTTTTTATTCTTAATGTTGGACTTTAAAAATCTCATTGTATATAATATGGACTATAAACATACAATTATTAATACACAGAATGCGGATAGCCAACTTGAGGACACACCAACGGGAGAAACAAAAAAGACAAAAGAAGAAGAAGCCCTTGAAATTCACCACCAGAAAAAGAACCCAAAAATATGGAACACGATATGGGTTGATAAACCATTAGACCAAGTTTTCTTAGACTTAGCGGATATGAGTAAGATAAAAGATAAGAAAGGCAATAAGGGCTATGCTTGGATGCTCGTTTGGATAGATTGTCATAGCCGATTTTTAATAATCATTCCGCTAAAAAATAAAACAGCGAAAGAAGTATATTATGCTTTGAAATCTATACCTTATAAACCAAAGTCAATTACAACTGACAGCGGAGGAGAATATAAAGGTGCTACTCGTGATTATTTTATTGAAAATGGAATTAAACACGATGTCGTTGAAGTTGGCGACCATAGAGCACTTGCGGTTGTTGATAGAGTTATAAGAAGTATAAGAAGGTGGTTAGACCTTTTATTTGAAACTAATAGAAATTTTGACTGGGTAAGTTATATTCAAGACTTGGTTAATGCTTACAATCATAAAGTTCATAGAGGGATACAAGCCAAACCAGTAGATGTCTTTGCTAGAAGAGACAAAAATAAACAGACAATAACACGTGATAATTTAATTGATGAATTCAATGTTGGCGATAATGTAAGAAAAGAAAATAAAAGGAATGTTTTTTCAAAGGGAGGAAAGACTTTCAGCAAAATTATTTATAAAGTCAAAGGTAGGAAAGGGTTTAAAATCATATTAAATAACGATGAGTTGGTAAGCCCCCGTGATTTATTAAAAACTGATTTTGATAAACCTGTTGATGAAGAAAAAGATATGAAGGAGCAGACCAAAGAAGTTATTAAAGAAAAAAAGACAAAAGAATTACTTAAGAGGGAAGACATTCAACCAGAGAATATCAGGAGTAGTAAGCGAGAAAAAAAGGCTAAGGTAATATTAGATTTGTAGGCAAAAAAAAGACCCTATTAAGATGGAAGAAACTACTGAAATGGAGCACCATTGGGAATTGAACCCGCAACACTAAAATCTCAATAACCGCCTTAAACCCGTTAGTTTCCCATCTAATAGAGCCTACCAGTGTTACAGGAAAAACGGTATTTGAAGTATTGCCGTAAGTCAATTTTTTTAGAAAATTCTAGAAAATTCTATTTCAGTGAATATGTCTTTGCGACACCAAAACACGGCGGTGTCGCAGTGTCGCAGAGGTTGCGACAGAATTTCGCTTTTTTGTCGCAGTGTCGCAAAAAAAAAATGGACTTAGTTCTAAGCAGAACCAAAACTAAATCGGATTGGTTTGAGGAATATGAAATTCGTAGAACTAGTAAGGATAGACTAAATAAGGATAAAATAATATGCGAAGAAAGAATTTCTAAAATAGACAAAGAAATCGCTCGTCTAGTTGAAAAGAAACAACCAGACACGATAAAACTAGATGCGATTAATGAGATGTTGCAACGATTAAGTATTGAAAATAATGAAGTAGAGGTTGATAAACTTTTTCGTATGAGACAAAAGAAATTGGAAAAAAAAATAAACAAAGAACGGGATAATTTCTATAAGTGGAAAAATGATAATCGTGGACAACTTTCCGCTATTGTCATGAATAGAATTCTCGCTGGTATTGAAAAAGAACATTTATCGTTCAATTCTTCGTTTAACAAATACTCTAGTGATGGTATTAACGAATATGTAAATGATAGCATTAATAGTAGTATTAAACGAGAACACAATAGAAACATGCACAGAGTCTTCAGAACCGAGAGTGCTGATAGCATCTCGGAATAAAAAGACTTTAGTGTAAAATGTTGATTTAAAATATGTTGATTTTGCTTAGAAATCAACATTATCAACATACATGGTTTTTTTCAAAACCAAGGGGTTTAACACCCCACCCTAATTCAAAGGAATTTCTATTACACATGCTTTTGTGTGTGTATTAGACGATGGGAGAGCCGAATGAAATAGCAGAGGGAGTTGGAGCAATCAACCTCGCGGGGGGTGGTAAGTCCTAACTCTATTGGTTCTTTTTTTTATGTCGATGAATGTGGTTGTAGGTTTCTGGAAGACTTGGGGCGAAGTTGAAGAGAAAGCCCCTACTGAAATGAAAAACCCCAGACTAGTGAGGGTTCCGCGAGATTTCGCTGTGCTTAGGAGAGAAAAAATAACTTCCTTTCAAGCGGAGCGAAAATATTTTGTTCGCAACCCAGCGGAGAGAAGTGAGAATTATTCGTTCGCTTGGGTAGAACGAGATGCAACCATGAAAAATCCAAAAAAGAAAACTTTCTTTCTGGTTTCTCTTGGTAAAGAAGAGGAGGAAATTCTCGTCTTTCCTTCTATCTCAGCCTTGATGAAAAAGGTGGGGAATAACGAAGAAACAATCAATTGGTCTGTTCAACTTGAGACTTTGTAAAAGTCTATTTTGGACCCTTAAGTTTATTTATGTATAGTAAATAAACTTATTTTATTAAAATGAGGTTTTCCGTCGGTGCTCGTGCGGATTATCTCTATCTCCGACATGTCGGAGATTTACGTGTTGGAGATATAGGGCTCTTTTATGTCTTGATAAGTTCGCTCTTGAAACCTCCGCCCCGCATTCACATTTTATTTTTTCGGTTGCTTTTTTGTTCCTTTGCTCTCTATTTTTTTGTTCGTATAGTTGTTTAGAATTAGGTCTTATATAGTCCTCCATTTGCATGAATATATTTTTCGTTAATCTTTATAAGGAATAACGAACTGGTTCGTTAATCTTTATTTTATTTTTTGAAGTAGAGCAAGAGAGATTTCTTTGTTTTGTTTGCTTGTATTGATTGAAAACTTGATTTAGTTATTTTGCTGTTTTGATGCTTAGTATTGAAAGTTCGCCAAATCAATAGGAAGGCTTAAAATAACCCGAAACGATGTCGTGAATTTGCAAAAAAATTCATGACCAGTTTCGGGTTATCAACTACTAAACACACAACACACACAATCTCTCTCTATCTCTCTCTCTCTCCCTCTCTCTCTCTCTCTCTCTCTCTCTCTCTCTCTCCCTACCACCTTCTCCTTCTGTATGTATGTATGTATGTATGTATGTATGTATGTATGTATGTATGTACGCGTACGTATGTATGTATGTATGTATGTATGTATGTATCTACCTTGTATGTATGTATGTATGTATGTATGTATGTGCACATGTATGTATGTATGTATGTATGCATGTATGTATGCATGTATGCATGTATGTATGTATGTATGTATGCATGTATCTAGTGTATGTATGTACATTATGTATTTATGTATGTATGTATGCATGTATGTGTGTGTATGTGTGTGTATGTATGTATGTGTGTATGCATGTAAGTATGTATGGTACATGAATGAAAATATGTATGTATGTGTGTATGCATGTATGCATGTATGTATGTATGAATGAATGTATGTATGTATGAATGTATGTATGTATGTATGTATGTATGCATGTATGTATGCATGCATGTATGTATGTATGTATGTATGTATGTATGCATGTATGTATGTATGTATGTATGTAAGTATGTATGTATGTATGTATGTATGTATGTATGTATGTTTGTATGTATGTATGTATGCATGTATGCATGTATGCATGTATGTATGTATGTATGTATGTATGCATGTATGTATGTATGCATGTATGTATGTATGTATGTATGTATGTATGTGGCAATTTATGTACATATGTATGTATGTGTGTATGTGTGTATGTGTTTATGAATGAATGAATGTATGTATGTATGTATGTATGTATGTATGCATGTATGCATGTATGTATGTATGTATGTATGTATGTATGTAGGTATGTAGGTATGCATGTATGCATGTATGCATGTATGCATGTATGTATATATGTTTGTGTGTATGTATATTTGTATGTATGTATGCATATATGTATGTATGTATGTATGCATGTGTGTATGCATGCATGTATGTATGTATATATGTATGTATGCATATATATATGTATGCTTGTGTGCATGTATGTATGTATGTATATATGTATGTATGTATGTATCATGAAGCAGTTAATTGCTTTGCGGTTCGTGTGGAGGTTAGTGAGGTGTGGTGGTGAAGCCAACTGGCTTGTCACAATATTAATATAGAGACAAGTCTGAACAGTGCAGAGACAATCTTTAATTAGTCATTGCCCTTTGAGAAAGGAAGGAAAAGTGACACGTCGCTACTCAAAACTGGAACTACACTTCAGACATTCCAGAAAATAAGATGAAATACTTAATAAAGGCAATAGTATGGAAATACTAAAGTTCAGGACTAATATTAAGTAATAGTGACAAAAAGGCAATTGATTGCATCCGTCTAACTTAAAATGAAATTATTAGTACTACCGGCTACTTGACTAAAACTGAATTAATAATTCTAATATTGGGAACAACGCACCCCCCGAAATCCAAATTTCATAACGGCGAAGTTAAGAATATGGATTTCCAATAGGATAACTTGATTTCATTAGAATTATTATTGTTGTCCATGGCTCTAGGACTGCTCATTATTCAGCAATATGTTCAAGTAACACATATATATAAATATGTATAGACTAATTTCAAATTTTTCAAGCGCTTCCCGTAAATGGGTATCGTTCGGGAAAAAAATTAGAAATGGAAAGGATAAACGAATAAAACAACATAATGATAAGAACAAGAAACATATGGTTATCATATGAAGCAAAAGCAACAAACAACGCAAAATCAATCATATATCAGACAGTGTAATAAAACCAAATAGTACACAATGTAGATTAGTATGATTGCTAACTTAAGAAAAATTTGTGTGAGGATCAGAAAGGGCAGCCCAAGGGCCGATCAACTCCCTATTTCGTCATCTTCTCGTATGTATAGAAAAAGAGAAAGAATTAAACAACACGAAATGATGACAAAGACATATTAGACTCTCTCCACAGTCACTAACTCTGACGCTCACTAGATCGCTCACGCTATCACACACCCCCCGAGCTCTATAACCATATGCTATCATAGTCCTTCCATAAGTCGCTCACAACCACCAATTCTATCTTCATTAGTTCTTCATGCTCTCTAATGACTAGTTATGTTCTAACTATAACGTAAACTGAAATAGTGCAGGTAGCTAGTCTGAACTACTCACTCAACTTTAAAATCAAAGAATAAGCAAGTGAATAACTATATGCAGATAAAATCATGCAATGCAAGCAAAAATGTAAGATGAATGATAAAAGAGACATAATGAGTCAATATTTAACGTATTGGGGTATGGAGCAAATTAATAAGTGACTGTATGTATAATATTGCCATAAAACAAGCGAAACATGCAACACGAATACGACAACATTAACATATCCATCTCAATAAGTCTATTCTCTGTCAGTAATATCACCGCCTCCGCTCAGCCTACCATCGCACTCTAGGCTTTACGTGCTATTAGCTAATTTGAATTCGCCTGTCAACAGCTAATCTCTATGGCTAACATCATCAGCTATTGCTATATTCGCTGTAGCTATGCACCCCCCCCAGCTCTGTACACAACCATTATTGCTGGCCAAGTATGTATGAGTTACAACATCGACAAAGCCATGAGTAAAACGACAACGTCACACAAACAGACATCGATAATGATAACACATTGAAAAATATGTTCTGCAGCATATATATAGTGTGACTGAGGGTGATGTGTACGGTGTAACAAATATACTCACAAATGACAAATGTATACCATGCACATTAAAACAATGAGCTACAAATACCAATAGCATAGAAAACGTTTAAGTCACAACATAGAATAGCAGTACCAACACAGGGAACAGCAGAAAACGACGCAAAAATGTACAAAGGCATTATGACTTGAGAATATACCATGGTCTCATAAAATGAGTCCTCTATGCTCGCCACTGTGTACCTTACTCGCTAGTTCTCGCACTCCCTAAAACTCTCTGGCAATACTATTCTCACTGACATGGTGTAAATGAACAAGGTCACTGGGCATGAAGAACTCTCGTGCTTCTCTCTCGCGCACTCACACTCGTTCTCATTACGCCCTCACCACCACATCGCTTGCACTAGCGCTCATCACACGCGATCGCTCGCCCTCGCATGCTTCTCACTCGCGCTCTCTCGTCCTCACTTGCCTTGCTCGCTCGCACTTACTTGCTCACTCGCGCTCGCCTTTCTCACACTACTCACCCCCTTTTTACCTCCTATACTTGCTAAAGGTGATAAAAAAAATATACATGTGCATGGTCATGAAGCTGTTGACATAAATGACAACAACAATCAAGATATGACGCAGTTATCACGCAAATACTCCATCAAAACCAAGCATAAGTGTCATATAAAAGTGATAAGAGTCAAGCAAATCATCCACAAGCAGTAAACTTACACATAATACAAAACAAGTGATACGACAAACAAAAAAACTGGCACAAAAGCACTGCAGACACAGTCGACTCTCGATGCTACGAGGAACACTCTGTCCTACTGCCTATACAGGTTCTTTTGCAACTCTATGTGCTTGTATATATGTATGTATGTATGTATCATGAAGCAGTTAATTGCTTTGCGGTTCGTGTAGAGGTTAGTGAGGTGTGGTGGTGAAGCCAACTGGCTTGTCACAATATTAATATAGAGACAAGTCTGAACAGTGCAGAGACAATCTTTAATTAGTCATTGCCCTTTGAGAAAGGAAGGAAAAGTGACACGTCGCTACTCAAAACTGGAACTACACTTCAGACATTCCAGAAAATAAGATGAAATACTTAATAAAGGCAATAGTATGGAAATACTAAAGTTCAGGACTAATATTAAGTAATAGTGACAAAAAGGCAATTGATTGCATCCGTCTAACTTAAAATGAAATTATTAGTACTACCGGCTACTTGACTAAAACTGAATTAATAATTCTAATATTGGGAACAACGCACCCCCCGAAATCCAAATTTCATAACGGCGAAGTTAAGAATATGGATTTCCAATAGGATAACTTGATTTCATTAGAATTATTATTGTTGTCCATGGCTCTAGGACTGCTCATTATTCAGCAATATGTTCAAGTAACACATATATATAAATATGTATAGACTAATTTCAAATTTTTCAAGCGCTTCCCGTAAATGGGTATCGTTCGGGAAAAAAATTAGAAATGGAAAGGATAAACGAATAAAACAACATAATGATAAGAACAAGAAACATATGGTTATCATATGAAGCAAAAGCAACAAACAACGCAAAATCAATCATATATCAGACAGTGTAATAAAACCAAATAGTACACAATGTAGATTAGTATGATTGCTAACTTAAGAAAAATTTGTGTGAGGATCAGAAAGGGCAGCCCAAGGGCCGATCAACTCCCTATTTCGTCATCTTCTCGTATGTATAGAAAAAGAGAAAGAATTAAACAACACGAAATGATGACAAAGACATATTAGACTCTCTCCACAGTCACTAACTCTGACGCTCACTAGATCGCTCACGCTATCACACACCCCCCGAGCTCTATAACCATATGCTATCATAGTCCTTCCATAAGTCGCTCACAACCACCAATTCTATCTTCATTAGTTCTTCATGCTCTCTAATGACTAGTTATGTTCTAACTATAACGTAAACTGAAATAGTGCAGGTAGCTAGTCTGAACTACTCACTCAACTTTAAAATCAAAGAATAAGCAAGTGAATAACTATATGCAGATAAAATCATGCAATGCAAGCAAAAATGTAAGATGAATGATAAAAGAGACATAATGAGTCAATATTTAACGTATTGGGGTATGGAGCAAATTAATAAGTGACTGTATGTATAATATTGCCATAAAACAAGCGAAACATGCAACACGAATACGACAACATTAACATATCCATCTCAATAAGTCTATTCTCTGTCAGTAATATCACCGCCTCCGCTCAGCCTACCATCGCACTCTAGGCTTTACGTGCTATTAGCTAATTTGAATTCGCCTGTCAACAGCTAATCTCTATGGCTAACATCATCAGCTATTGCTATATTCGCTGTAGCTATGCACCCCCCCAGCTCTGTACACAACCATTATTGCTGGCCAAGTATGTATGAGTTACAACATCGACAAAGCCATGAGTAAAACGACAACGTCACACAAACAGACATCGATAATGATAACACATTGAAAAATATGTTCTGCAGCATATATATAGTGTGACTGAGGGTGATGTGTACGGTGTAACAAATATACTCACAAATGACAAATGTATACCATGCACATTAAAACAATGAGCTACAAATACCAATAGCATAGAAAACGTTTAAGTCACAACATAGAATAGCAGTACCAACACAGGGAACAGCAGAAAACGACGCAAAAATGTACAAAGGCATTATGACTTGAGAATATACCATGGTCTCATAAAATGAGTCCTCTATGCTCGCCACTGTGTACCTTACTCGCTAGTTCTCGCACTCCCTAAAACTCTCTGGCAATACTATTCTCACTGACATGGTGTAAATGAACAAGGTCACTGGGCATGAAGAACTCTCGTGCTTCTCTCTCGCGCACTCACACTCGTTCTCATTACGCCCTCACCACCACATCGCTTGCACTAGCGCTCATCACACGCGATCGCTCGCCCTCGCATGCTTCTCACTCGCGCTCTCTCGTCCTCACTTGCCTTGCTCGCTCGCACTTACTTGCTCACTCGCGCTCGCCTTTCTCACACTACTCACCCCCTTTTTACCTCCTATACTTGCTAAAGGTGATAAAAAAAATATACATGTGCATGGTCATGAAGCTGTTGACATAAATGACAACAACAATCAAGATATGACGCAGTTATCACGCAAATACTCCATCAAAACCAAGCATAAGTGTCATATAAAAGTGATAAGAGTCAAGCAAATCATCCACAAGCAGTAAACTTACACATAATACAAAACAAGTGATACGACAAACAAAAAAACTGGCACAAAAGCACTGCAGACACAGTCGACTCTCGATGCTACGAGGAACACTCTGTCCTACTGCCTATACAGGTTCTTTTGCAACTCTATGTGCTCAACCTAACAATAATTAAAAGGCAGGAATATTCTCTCCTCTCGGCCGAACTCTCTAATGAGGGCTTCACACTCACTCATGGTGTGGTGCTCTCATGCTGGTTGCCCTAGGACTCACGCTATCGAACCCTAGCCCTTGCCTCTAAGCACTGCTCTCAGGCAGGTTGCCCTAGGACTCACACTATGGAACCCTAGCCCTTACCTCTAAGCATACCCTCTCTCTGACTAGTCACTACCTCGCGTCTGCCTATAAAAGAACAGAAATGGCATGAGAACACTACGCCCCCACACACTCTCACTAGCTTTACGTGACATGTCAACGCGGAACTGTCATACACTCTGCGCAACTCTCTGTGCGCAACATGACAACGATTGCTCTTTCCGCCACCTTCGTACCGAGAACTCATAACATCGACTCACAAACAAAATGAATGAATAATCACAGAGTTAAATGTCGCTCACGATACACGCACACAGTATATATCGTTTTACCCTCACACATGTAAAACGCGAACGTAATACACGTGGAACACAACATTCTCACTCTCTCCGTCGACAGCATCACCTCTATGTCGCTCACGATACACTCACACAGTATAATATATCGTTTTACCCTCACGCATGTTATACGCAAACGCAACACACGTGAAACACGACATAATCACAAATATGTGTCACGAATTGGTTTTTCGTAACACCCAACCATACATTGACGGCACTCATACAATGTGTCCAGAAGACAGGAGTAACATAGGTTAGACTCGTCAAATGAACACGAGGAAAGTTCAAAGACATACAATGATACATACGAAGACTCACACGAATGCGTATGTGACACATGCACCCAGGTGGACAGATAGAATAAATATGTGAACACGAATCAAACTCATGCAACCCACGCACAACTGATTCAAACGTCCACAGCACAACGCACAAGCGGAGAACGACATGGACCATGCATGCATTTCCTGTCACACGCCCCATCACATGTCCCCCACTCAATACGCAAGTGTGCACACACATGGCACAAACACAACATCAACGCGCTCATCATTCTCGCTCATGAGACACTAATACTTTCAGCTTAGCCAGCACCTCACACACTCTTAGCCGCATTAATGCCAAAGTCTCTCAAGCACTCTCCTAGCGACCAATCACTCACTCGCTCTGTGCTAACTTAGCCTACTATCTCTGTACTGTCACTCCTCTACCTCATCTCTGTCCTCACTCTCGCCGAAGCCTCATAGCACACATCACATTACATGTCATGCGTTTGGTCAACACGTAGTTCAGACTAAGACAAGTCGTACAAGTCATATAGGCATACAGGATGAAAAGAGAAAATGAAACTCTATCCAAACCCATTCATGCAGTCACACACACAATTTACACGACATCTCGTCAGAACATAGGTAAAAAACAATCGAAAGAAAGACAACTCTGACCATTTATGACCAAACAATCATAACGATGGACGACATGCATGCTTGGCACACTTATGTAACCATGACACCACAAGCCATGCATTCGGCGATCAAACAACACAAGAAAACAAGGACAACATGTAAACACAAAGAAAACAAAACGCAACGCACGTACAATGCATTCGTAAGTGTCATACATGCAAGACAATCAAAATGATAGTAGAGACACGGATCATACATCGCACACATCCGTACAGCACAAAATCACACAACACACTACTACAATTCAGCACGACAACAACGAATTCAATCACAGTCGCTCTTCTCTCTCCTTCGTCAGCTCTACTCACGACCGCTGACAATGTATCTCCTCTCTCTATAAGCTAAACGCTATACTCGCGTCCTACGCACACCATCACGCTATCTGCTCGTCATTCATGGTGCATGCACGCATTAATCTCACGCAGGCTTACTATCTCTCTCATGCTCATCACTCTTGAGCCTCACTTACTCACTCTCTCTGGCTCCTCTATCATAGCATTCACTCTGCCTGCTGCTCTGCCTGCTTTCTCTCTCTCTCTCTCTCCCTCTCTCTCTCTCTCTAACTCTGACTCTCACTCTGTTGATCTATATTGCTTCAATCAACACAACACAACACGATAATCGCAATGTAACACCAAGTAAGCAAGCACTGACCATATCATGTAAATCGGGATAAAAGCACAAACATGGTGGTTCATACACTTATAGTGTAATCATATTATGATGTTCATCCATCAGCATCACATAAAGATATAATGCTTATGCAAGCGTACGAGGCATAGTATATCGAAACAGTATGTTAACACACAAACGCACTAAAAAACAAAATAAGTGAGAACTCTCAAACAAAATAGCACCAAGACTAAGCAATATAGAAAGCAAAGTAAATTAGCAAAATGTCATTGAAGGTATGCAGACTTAAGAGCCTTTGAGCCTATGTTCGTACATACCCTCTAAAACAAAATGCATGATACACTCGCACGCACTATCTAAATGCTTAGATTAGTTACTATAGAGCTACTCGACTAGCTAGCTTTTCTACTCTATATCCATCCAAAGAGAGAAAGAACATGTATGAGAGGAAAGAAAGAGAACTACACTAGTGTGGCCAGATTGGGCACCCACACACGTTGAGTCCCTATACTAAATGTAAGTATATGATTCTAACATTCTAACTATTCTAGCTGTTCTAGCTATTCTAGCTGGATGCAGTTTCATGTCTTGCCCAGGACAAGCCATTATTGTTGAATATCATTGGAAAGGAGATAGAGAGCTGAAGCTGGGAGCTGGAAGCCAAAAACGCTGAAAGCTGAACTGAGCTGGAAGCAGGACGCTTAGCTGGTCTGGAAGCTGGGCTGGAAGCCAAGCGCTGGAAGCTGGAAGCTGGGCTGGACGCTGAGAGGGGAAGGCGTCAGTCTGATCAAAAAGAAAAAGTTTGTGAAATTCTCTCCCCCCATTCCCACTCTACGCCCAAACGAACACGAACTGCGGACGGAAAAATAAAAATAAATGTCTTGTGACAAGGTGTATCTCTCACTGTGTTTTTGGCAACCAAAGCGCCAATGCCAAACACATAATGAACACAATGTCGTACTCACACAACACCACAGACAGTCCACAAAGGTGTAACATCACACGCACACACTACTCGACACTCATCGACACATCAGGGTCTGTTGAGATGTCCGTAAAATTCGATAAAATTTCGTTTCTGCTTGATGAAAATGTCCGTAAAATACGTGATAAATCGCCACAAAAACATGTCATCTCATGGCATCCCTCAACCATAACAACTTCTTTCGCCCCTCGGCTCTTATATGTGCCTTAGTCTCTGGGGTCATCCTAACTGGCACTCTAAAGAATAGCCTACTCAATGGCTCTTTTCAAATGCTCCTTAGCTCTTTTCGAGAGAGAGAACCTACACTAATCACACACGAAGTGAGACGCTACTCTATCCCACTGCTCTATCCGTTCTCCATCTCTCATTAAACTGAACTATTCCATTATTATCTATCTATCCATTAGACGTAAGCCTGAGAAGAGAAAGAAAAATTATTCGACTGCTGACTCATGATAATCTAGCTGAATGTACTTATGTGTCTGCCCTCATGTACCTATGACCCCATGATCGACCTTAACGCTAACTCCTACTGTGCGAAATGGGATAAATGTGGGCTTCTTTGCCCTTTTTACGTTCACTTTCGCTGCCAGTAACAGCGCTGTCACGATCGATGTCATGGTAGCCACTCTTAATCAGAGCAATACACTTTTAAATTCAGTGGACCGTAGGCTCTCTGCCACTCTGCTCTGATATCTCTGTATCTGCCACGGTATCTCTGTACTCACTGTGACCTTTTCGCTAGGATGCTTTTCCTCCGGGCAAGACCGTGTTCTGTCCTCAGTTTTGTAAAATTGTCAGGTATAAATGTACTGAGAAACTGTCTCTGTCTCGTTGTGCAGACTGAACCCCGAGCCATTCAAGGCTTCATAACCTTGAAGCAGTTAATTGCTTTGCGGTTCGTATAGAGGTTAGTGGGGTGTGGCGGTGAAGCCAACTGTCCGGTCACAATATTAATATAGAGACAAGTCTGAACAGTGCAGAGACAATCTTTAATTAGTCATTGCCCTTTGAGAAAGGAAGGAAAAGTGACACGTCGCTACTCAAAACTGGAACTACACTTCAGACATTCCAGAAAATAAGATGAAATACTTAATAAAGGCAATAGTATGGAAATACTAAAGTTCAGGACCAATATTAATAGTGACAAAAAGGCAATTGATTGCATCCGTCTAACTTAAAATGAAATTATTAGTACTACCGGCTACTTGACTAAAACTGAATTAATAATTCTAATATTTA
>WBZZ01004664.1:97500-140227 GCA_019918135.1 Paulinella micropora
TGGAATGAACAGAAAAACAAAGCATTAGAGGTTCCAACAATGTTGAATATTTACAAATGGGAAATATGTGAAGAAGCAATAAAACAATTTAAATTAAGGGCATTGTATAAATAATAATTTAATTTAAAATGTAAAACCATTCAAAGAAATAAATATTATTACTTATAATATAGATATGGGGAGACACAAGAAATATCTCACACCAGAGTACAAACGAAAGGCCAACTCCGAAAAAGCTCTTGCATAGTATAAGAGAAATAAGGATGAAATTAATCAAAAGAGGAAGGAGCAATTAAACGAAATAGAAAAAGTAAGGAATATGAAGAAATAAAAACGAGAGGAGCATAAAACAAAAACGAAAATTATTTTTTGTGGTAAATAGTTACTATTGAATGAATTTCATGTTAAGGGTAAGAAAATCTTGTATTTATAAAAAATGTAAAACAATTTAATTTATTTCATTATTTTTATATCCACGCTAATATAAAAGTAAAATATGCCTCCACCATTACCAACATCATCAAGACCAGACAAAAATGTGATTGATTTGTTGAAAGCTAAGGCTCGCAACAAGGTTAAGGTTGCTGAATTATTAGCATCTAAACAGAAACTCAAACATACTAAAACCAGAAAAAACAAAAGGGAATTCAAAGTAGTAGAGTTAAAATCTAGACGATGCAATAGATTAAACTCTCTTACATACGAGAAGCAAGGATTAAACATAAACTTTATGATACTGACACATTAGAGCGAGAGGTTCTACTTCCGATATTATTGGATGCTAAAAGAAATAGTATGACAGGAAATGCTGACGTTCATATCACTATAACCTACATAACTGACCACGAAGAATTAAATATGTATTATAAAAAGAAAACATTTAATTCTTTTCAAATAAAAAACTATGATGATTTTATTGAAATGTTGAATGATTTTAACATAAGCAATATTGAAGCATCTAGACTAGGTTATGACAGGATTATTGAATATGCTAAGGTAGTAGTAATTCAAGAAAACGGAGGCGGATGCTACGATGGAAAATACAAAAGCAAACAAATAAAATCTGATGAAAATATAGTAATATCTCCAGCCAGTTCCAATAATAATTGTTTATTCTTCCTTTGTAAGGACATTCTTAATATGCTACTTATTAACAGAAAAAGATGTAATGATATTTAGAGAACAATTCAATCTTTCTAACGATTGTCCAATTCCATTTTCTACCGCCGTAAAAATCCTTAATACTTTTACACAGGAAGGGAATACATACGAAGTAACAAATAGTTTAACAAGAGAAACTATAAGCACAAATAACATCGGAGAAGAAGCAGATATTATGATTTATTTAGAGAACAATCATTATTTTGGATTAACTAAAAGATATTTAAAAAATGAAAAATGTTTAAAGAAATATATTAAGAAGCACACTTGTAATCCAAAAATGTTAAATTATGCAAATAGAAAAAATTTGAAGAATAGACAAAGACATTTGATAACCAAATTTGAAAACGATAAAATGAATAACAAAGATGAAGTAATTAATACGACCTAGAAACTTTTAGAAATAACACGCTTGCTGACTGCTTTGATATTCACGATTGCTATATAGTTGGATATACTCAAGGGACGGAATGATTTAAATATTTTGCTTGTAAAGATTCTATTTCTAAATTTCTTGATTTAGTCTTAGAGAGAGTACAAAAATTAACAATAGAATAGGGTAATAGAATGCTTCATAATCATTCAAGAAAGTAGCAGGAGTAAGAAAGAATAGAAACGAAGAACCGCTAATTTTATACGTGAATAAGTTTAACGGTGCGAACTTTGACCACTACTTTATGAAACAAGAATTAATAAGAAGATGTATTAAACCAAAATCACATATGATTAATAACGAATCATTAATCTCTTTACAATTTGAAAATATCAAAATGTGGGATATGTGTAGGCATACTCAGGAGACATTAAAAGAAAACTTAGAAAATATGATATGTAAAACTCTTAAAGGAGATTTTGAGCACGACAATGCATCTACTTTGGGAAACAATGAGTGAAGAATTAAGAAATAAGTGTCTTGAATATTTGAAGTGTGATGTTATGGTGTTAAAATAAACATAGAGATATTTGAAAAACACTCGGTGAATTTAACTTTATACATTTCAACTTCAAGCCTCGCTTTCAATATATGGAAGAAAATGATTGATTGTAAGCACGATGTAAGAATTCCAACTATTGAACAAGAGAATACATTTAGAAAAACTATCATCGGAGCAAGAACATATCCAAGAAAAAAAATTATTTCAAAACAATACAAGGACTACTTAGCGGGGAAAATCACATTTGACGAATTAACTGATTATTTAGTTGATGCGGATGTCGTATCTTTATACCTAACAGCGATGCTTAATTTGTTTATGGTTGGAGAAAGTAAACTGGCTATCGCACCATTTGATTATAATAATCTTCCTATCGGTATTTACAATGTTGATTATATCTCACCAAAAGACATATTACATTCAAGAATAGGACAGAGAAATAAAATTAGTTCATTACAGTGGATTTTAGCCGATGTGAAAGACCAATGGCTTACAAGTGTTGATATTGAAAATATGATTAAGGAATGATACAATATAAGAATTTATAAAGGATGTAGGCATCACCCCCCGGATAGCCGGTAAAAAGTACCCTTTTACTGGTGTCTGGTGCACCTAGTTTTTTCCCATTATTTTCAATATCGTTTGGCCGGATTTGACCTAATGCCATTTTAACCTTAGTCTGTTGCCGTTTTCTTTTCTGCTTCACTGAGCTAATATAACGAGACATCATTCTCTTTTGGGGATTTGTGTCTGGTTGTATTACCGACTTTTTATTGAGCTATCTTCGGGGATTGTAACATTGGAGTCACCAGCACAAGGCTGATTTCTTTTCTGGCTTGTTTTTGGCACAGCAGAAAGAAAAATTGGACAGACCTATCTCTTCTGAGTAGGTGTTCCAAAAAACAAATACTCCAGCACATCCCCACACAGCTCTTTTTGCAAAACTAGACGTCTAGACGTTTGTGAGTAGGTGTCTCAGTACCCTCTCCACAGCCTGTATCTGTGTCCTCACAAGGAGGCCAGACACCAGACCTCGTAGCTGTTCTTTTGTTCTCTCTTGAGACAGAGACAGAGTAGGTCAACAGACGTACAAACAAACACTCACAGTTACAAACAAACTTGAAGGACACGAGCGTAGTACTCTACCTTTCAAGTCTGTGCACTTTGTTGCCTCTCAAACCACACACATCAGAGTATTTTTGCAAATCTCTGACTGTCTTTCGACAATAGGTCTGAACAAGTGTCAGACGACAAGTCGACTTCTCAAGGAGTGCTTCTCTAGCCTCTTTGACATTATCTGTACATAGGTCCTCGTACCCCTCTTGGTGTCCCTCGGGACCCTCGTGACGATCCTCTCGTCTCTCCTCCTCCTCTAGTCGGCGCCTTTGATCGGCCCGATGTCTCTCTCTTCTCCCTTCTCTTCATTCTGTCAAGGAAGTAAATGATGGCCTCCCGGAACTCCGCATCCGAGACCATATTCGCATTCCACCTCCCCTCCTCCAACTCCTTCTTGTACATGGCGTACATGGTCTTTTTCATGCCTTCGAGGAAAAGATTTCGCTGCCTATCATCAAGAGAGTCGTGGCTGAAGAGGCAATTGCCTACTCCTTTCTGTGCCTCATGCTTACACGCCATGTATGAAAAATAGCGGTAGCACGGCGTCGGCTCATCTCTCCCCCTCTTGAGACCTGCCGTTCGAGTTGCATGTGCTGCTTGAGCATCTCCAACCCCCTGTGTCGCGGCACTGGAGAATGACTCGGTGGCCGTGTCCAATTCGGAACACGCGTCGAGCACCTCCTTGAACAGGTCGCCCGGCGGAGTAGCCGCTACAGTCCTCTCGAATATATTCGTTTCTAAAAAATCCGCCGTCTTCACCGCCGTGAAGGTCGGACAGGACTGTATGATCCTTGCGAGCTTGCTCGGGTGTCGTGTACACAAAGCACTCAGGAAGTACAAAATGATAGACTTCCGGCTATAAAAGAGCCCGTACTTGGCGCTGACCTCAGTGAGGATCGCTGCCAACCTCGTGCCAATGCCCAGCCCTTCGTTCACCTCTTGAAAAATCTCAAACCCAATCAAAGTACCAGTGCACAGGTGCTGATACCCATGAGTTTTAAAGTATTGCAAGAGGACGGCAACTGGCACCGTGCATTGCAGGTCTGAGGCTGCTCTCCTAGCCGCCACCTCTACCGCTCTCATCGCCTTGTACTCCCCAACATCAAACCCTTGTGTGATGATTGATGGGTCCAACAAGGTGTACAACGCCTCATACTCCTGTGTTTCGTCCGTTGGATGCTGCTTCATACAAGCATCAATTCTTCTGAGCTTGTCTCGAAGGTTCGCATCCGTGTCCTTCTGACTCGCTGTCTCTGCATACAGTGTCAGAGCAGTGGCATCGGACTTTGTATATTTTTGGAAGGCCTGTATGATAGCCTGTCTGTCCTTTTTGTCATTACTGTTGACAATGACAGTGGTAGGCGCTGAGCTAGTCGCAGGGGCTGAAGGGGCTGTGTGGGCTGACGGGGCGGAGCGGCCCGAGGGAGCCATATAAGATCCAGAGGAATATTTCGGTCCCTTTGTTCCCGCCGCCTTGGCTAATGCAATCTTTGCCTCCATCTCCTTCTTTTCTTTCTCAGCCGCTAGCTCTTTGATATACAGCTCTTGGGCATGATGAAAAAAAGACAGGATCTCAGCTGCCTTCCGAAGGAACAAGGCCTTCTCCGCCAACTCCTTCTCTCCCGCTTTATTGGTGGGGGGTGGTGCGGCCGTCCCCTCCAAGATCGTATGATCCTTCGTGAAGACCCACCTCTTCCATGCGTCATCCTTCACCAAGGCCGCATGCAGCTTCTTCATCCTCGTCACCCCTCCAGCTTCGCCTTCTATTTCCCTCAGGGCCGGGTGAAGGTCCCTGCCAAACTGGGTGTGTTGGAGTTTACCCAGGTCCACTAACTTGGCCTCCATAAGTTTCAGAGACACATCCATGACATTGATCTGTCCTTTTGGATTCCTGAACTTAAACTCCTTTTCCACTCTCTTTATTGAATCAATGTCCTGACCAGGATCGAGCAACCTAGCCAGTGCTCTTGTGTTCCATGGCAGCACAGTCTTTCCAGTCTGGTACTCAAAGAGTATAGCACACTCAAACACTGTCCATGAGAGGTCGAGTAGCTCCAGTAAAGACATATTGTCCCCAAATGAGACATGTTGCACCTGTAACTGTGCACCGTCGTCTCTGAGGAATTCTGCCAGAGGCAGAGCTTGCCTTGGGAGAGGGTAACAGATGTCCTCCTTCTTCAAGGGTTGTCCCCATCGCATTTCTTGGGGAATGTATAGCCATTTATAGGCCTCATCCTTCCCTTTCTTCTCCTCAAACTCCTTCTTACTTAGTTTGCCATATTCGGCCACAAACCTCGCTTCCTCTCCTCCCTTCTCCTCCTCCTCGACTTCCTCTGCTCCTCCTGTGTCAAAGGAAGGCGCAGTAAAAAATTGATTCTCTGCTCCTCCTGTGTCAAAGGAATGTGCCAGATCTCCTCCTTCTGCATGAGAGTCAACGAACTCCTCTTCGTTTCCTGGGGTTCGCTCACTCTCCCCCCCTCCTTCCTGCCAGTCTTCAGACCTAGTAGACATGGATGCTGAAGGAATACGGATGAGACAGAGTTGTTTCTACCCAGTAATTGCTCTGTTCGTCTATGAGGAACGAATAGAAAGAAAAAACGAAAAGACAGTATAGAGAGAGAGCGTCTCACCTCTATGTCTTATGTGTTTTTTTTGTGAGAAAGAAGTAATCTGTACGACTTTCTCTAAAAATTTGATCTCCTTCTCCACTCCTCTTTTCTTTTTCTCTTTTTGTTGTTGTATCTGTTATGAGCACCACGAGGACGAGGCTTTCGTGGAAGGGGAGGACGGACCCCAGCGCGCCCTCCCAGAGGACACGGATACTGGAATTATAGCACCAGTTCCAGCTCCAACTACCCCCAGCAAGCTTATACCGCTACGGAGGGGGGACGTCAAGACGAAGACACCGGCTCAGGTGAGCGTGTTGTCGTCGTAGACTGACGGGAGGAGAAGAGAGAGGAAAAGAAGAGAGAGAAGGAGATAAAAACTGTTCTTTTTAATCCGACAGTCACAGTTATGCCTACTGTTGATGAACAGGATACGAACGGTTCCGTTCCTCCCAGACGTGAAGGTGAAGGCACACAGCCTCACAAGCCTCAAGGTAAGCACTTGCTAGTTCATCCTTCGAGAGCTAATATGATAAATGATGCGAATAGGAAGGCGAAGAAGGCGATGGAGGAGAGGAAGCCGAAACCAAAGGCTAGGTCTTCTCCTACGAAGAAGCAGCGGACCGTACCCCCGCCAAAGGACTCAATAGTCTCTGCTATAGACACGAGTACACTCGGTGTACCAGACTCTGTCCAAAAGACACTCGAGATACCGGAAGCCCCGGAGACTCAAGAAGTTAAGTTGGCGGAAAAGGGGGGAGAACGAGAAGAGGACAAGGAACTTGAGCTTAGACTCAAAACCCTAGAACGAAAAATTCATGTGCTAGCGGCTAGTTTACATAGACCAGACGCGCTATGCTACACTGACCTCTTTTGTGAAACTTTACAAACCACATTAAAAGTTGGTAATGATACGATGGCGAATATTAATATTGTCGGCCAGAAGTTTTTGAATAGTCACCGGACATGGGTGGACAAAAACATTAGAAAAACAAAGGGGACCCTAAAAGGGGTAGGCAGCCGTACGGAAATTACGGGCATCGTCACATTAATTTTCAAATTGAAATCCGGTCGAGTATATCGTGCGGACCTCTATGTTGTCCCCGATTACCACGGTTCAATCCTGCTGTCGTATGACCAATTGGCTACGATGGGGGCTGTGATCGATTGCGCCGCACGGCGAGTAATTTATGGAGTGAAGAATGGAGAGGAGGAGGATATTAATCCGATGACTGCTACTGACTCATACGAGGCTTTTGAGCTGAGTCTAGCAACGGAGAGGAAAAAGTTGGCCTTCGTACATGAGACAACTGAAGCCTATGTACACCCCTATGTCACAGTGCCGGAGGAACTGACCTGGACCGACAATTGGGAGACGGAGATGCAGGCGTATACGGTTACGATTCCCGCATGGGACAGAAAGTCTATTGATGACTTAGTCGTAGCGCGTAATGAGGAGATAATATGTGTTGCGAAACAGTGCCCGTCGTTGGCCAGATTCGCAGAAGGTGGCGGGGCAGATGTCCATATTACTAATGGCTACTGTTACCATGCGAAGGTGTCAGATGAGAAGAGAGAGGCGTTTGTGCCAAGGAGGAAGGGGCGTATCCCCGATACTCCAGCGGATGACATTAAAACTTTTATCACGAACTTTTGGGGCGATGTGCCTACCTGGCCGCGCTCATTAACTGAAGTGAAAAAGTGTCTACGGACTCTATTTGAGAGTAACAAGCCGTATACTGTCATTCTGCCATACAATGAGAAGGCGATCTGGGCACAGGAGATAAGGGACCGGCTTATTGATCATCCTATACCTGTTCCTTCTCGCAAGCAACAGTTAGTGGTGGCTTGTCGACTCGGGTCTCGGGAGCAGAGCAGTGCATACAAGCAAAAGCTCAGAGCCCAGGACAAGTTGAAATTGATACCTCAAGCTTTCACATGCTTTGATGGTTTCTACACCCGTAAGGCTCCGATACAATACGCGAACCTTATTGATATGCTTGTCGGGCTGGGTCATGATGATGAGCCGGACACAGTCACGTATGAAAGAACGGGACTAGACGATTTGTCCGAGGAAGATTTGAGTTTGGAGGAGGACTTAGCGCCCCTCAAGGAGCATAAGAAGATGTCGGAGGAAGATTTCCAAGCGGCGGCGCGGAAAATTTTAGAAGAAGGAGTGGGTTCGGAGAGAGAGAAGGCATTTCTCAAAGCTAAGATGGAGGCGTACAGAGAAATTTTCGACCCTCCTCGGGCAGGTGGTGTAAAGTCGGATGACTTCACTGCTGTCATTTACAAGATACCGGGTGCGGAGCCATCTCCGGCACCACGGAGGGCAAATTTGAGCATACATGAGGCAAAAATAGCGGAGGAGAATGTGAGACAGTTGCTCGATGAGGACTTTATTGAGAGATCTACATCTCCAATTGTCTCTCAACCGAAAATCGTCCCTAAGCCAGGAGGAGAATGGCGCTTGACGATCAATTATGCCCGTGTGAATAAGGTGCTAGAGGAAGAGAGAAATCCTCTGCCGACCTTAGAAGAAGGCAGAAGGGTGCTGCGGAATGCTAAATTCTATTCGGTCATTGACCTTAAGAACGGCTTCTGGCAGATACCACTGGACGAGAAATCCAGATGGCTGACTGCATTCGTTGTGGGTATGGAAATATACCAGTGGAAGGTGCTTCCAATGGGACTCAAACAGGCCCCGGGGCTCTTTCAGAAGGCGATGCAGAAGATGTTGAGCGGTCAATATGACGACCAGTCGGAGGATGGTTTTATGAGAAGGAGAGGACAGAAGGCGGGAGAATATGCATTTTGTTACATCGATGACATCATCGTAATACTATACTCTAACACAATGGAAGAGCATATCGATCACTTGTCAGATGTCTTCAGGCGCATCGGAGCTTTTGGCCTGAAATGCAACCTAAAGAAATGTCAGCTTGCCAGGACAAGTGTGACGTATTTGGGTTACGAGATTTCTCATAATAGGGTCTCGATATCGCGCGAAAAGAGGGAGGAGATCATGAGTAGACAGTTGCCAAAGAATCGCACGGAGTTACACTCTTTTCTTGCGATGGCACAGTACTACAGCCAGTTCATACCCGATTGGGGTGCAACTCGGGCTAAGCTGGAGAAGATGATTGATTTTGGAGACTTTGAGAAGTGGGATGAGGAGGCTTTGCAGGCGTTTAATACGCTCAAAGATATCATTTACAAAGATCCCAAGGACGGCGGATTAGTACTTATGATGCCCGACTTTACGAAGCCGTTCGTAGTCGACACGGATGCATCTAAGCTTGCATATTGGCGCGGTGCTGCAACAAGAAGATGAGGAGAAAAAGTTGCGCCCGATCATGTTTATTAGTAGAAAGCTGTGTGCGGCGGAGCGAAATTACTGCACGCGACAGAGGGAGGCGTTGGCAGTAGTATGGGCTCTCAAGAGGCTCAGAGAATACTTGTGGGGAGGACCTCTATTCACGGTTAGGACCGATCATCACAACCTTCTTTGGTTGATGAATCATGAACAAACCGGCCGTTTGGCGCGGTGGCAAGCTTTCTTGTCATGTTTCAATTTCACGATGGTCTACTTACCGGGAAAGCGAAACGTAGTCGCTGATAGCCTTTCCAGGCTAGAGTTTCAGTCGGAGGTGTCGGCTCTCGTATCATCAGTGGAGATGATGGACCTGTCCACGGACAAGGTATACGAGGTGAGCCACATAGAGGCGATGCAGATGGCAAGAGGCGTTCGTTATGACCGCACGGGTCTACGATATAGTCCTCAAGGCCCGGAGCATGGCATATGCTGTGAGGCGCATGTTCTCGAAGACGCTGAGTGGTCTTATGAGGCATACGAGAACGCGAAGGCGAATATAAAAGAAGAGGAGGAGACGACTGAGGTCTGTACTGAACCTCCACAGGAAAATCGAAGCGAGCTTGATGAAGACCCGGAAAGGGTAGGAGTAAGGCTGGAGGACGGTACTATTCATATCGCCTCGCCTACCGCGTGGAGGCAGCAACAGGCGACGGATCCGGAGTTCAAGGAGCTCATAACGTTATACAAGAACCCTAATGAGCTTAAAAAGACTCCACAGATCAAAGATCAGATGAAGGAGATGGCGTGGAGAGATGGGCTATTGTGGTACAAGGGCCAGCATGGCAAATTTGCATCACAGCCTGACAAATGGACTCTCTGGGTACCAGAGAAGTTGAGGCGCTTTATATATGTCGCAGCCCATAACTGCCCCTTACTGGCACATCCGGGTCGACAAAGAACTCATTGGTTCATAGCGAGGCGATTTTGGTGGAAAGGGATGAAGGAGGAGATAGACAGGGAAGTGGGCGCATGCATCCCCATGCAAAACCACAAAGACACCGCTGAAGGCGAACTTTGGCCTGATCGGTACATTCCCGTTACACGCCGGGATGTTTGAATTTTTACACATCGATCATGTGTGACCTTTCCCCGAATCGGCAGAAGGGTACAGATACCTTCTTACCGCAATAGATCGAGCCACCAATTATGTCTGGGTTGTTCCTGTTAAGGACGCTACAGGCAAGACAACTGCGGAGGCTCTGATCGATAGGATCGTCTCGCAGATCGGAGTGCCTAGAAAGATATGTTCTGATCGAGGTTCTGACTTTAATAATGAAGTCATCGACAGACTATCTAAGTACTACGGGATGAAATGGCAATATGTTACTGCCTATAACCCGAGAGCGAATGGCAAGATCGAGCGGGTACATAGACCTCTCAAAGCCTCGCTTAAGATGTACTGTATGAAGAAGGAGAATCAGAGAGCCTGGGTGGAGGCAGCACCTTCATTTGCCTTTGCAATGAACTGTCTACCCTCATCGGCATTAGGAGGAGCCAGGAGCTCAGTCTCGCCATATCAATTGGTTTACGGCCGAGAGCCTAATATCCCAACCTCACTTCTGCATCCAAACGACACTTGGGCAGATGAGTATGAGTTGTTCGGGATGAGACTAAGAGCGAAGATGGAGGCGGAACAAATAGTTGCGGCGCACAGGGAGGCGGAGCGCAGAAAGACTGACGCACAAGGAGTGCGACAAGCGCACTTAGATCAAGTCCGTTTCCAGGTTGGGGATATTGTACTCTTGTACCATCCTCAAGTCCCTAAGAGGGTTAGCTCTAAGCTGTTTACCCACTGGAAAGGACCATACCAGATCATGGAACAGATGGGACCTCTGAATTATAAGATCAGGGGTAGAGGGAAGGTGCAGATTGTGAATGTTCGAAGGCTGATCAAATATGACCCCTTCTTACTTGAGGATGAATCCGTTGAGGAGGCGTTGAAACGGATGAAGGAGGACTTCCAAGAGGTACCGCCTATACAGAAGGAGGATACCTTAGAGGAGGAGAATGCCTATCGGGCACCGGTCACGGAGAAGGAGGAGACCGAGAAGGAGAGTAAGGAAGACTCAAACCGCAAAAGCGCGGCGGGGACTCAGTCTAAAGCCCCCATAGTCCGCGGCGGTACGAAGGAGAAGTTCACGGAGGCGCAGAGGAGGAGAGCGCAAAACGATCTCATCTTCGACCAACCGAGGAAGGTGGCAAGGTCGACGCGAGCGACGGATGTCCATGGAGGAGGAGGGGAGAAGGACACCAACCCGAACGCGGGTAATGTGAACATTCGACATGTGCGATGGAAGGAAGGAGAGGCGATTGCGGCCATCAAGTGGGTCCGAGACGCTTTTTATCTGTTGAGACCGGCAGAATCTCATGTTGCCGATGACACTCTCTCAGATCTTTATCTCATGCGAACTGTGGCGGTCCCGCAGACTACACGGGCAGCACGGACATCGAAGAGATCCTTAGCAGCAAAAACGATACAACCGGTACTCCATTTTTGGAGAAGCATGGACCCTGTTGAGGATCCAAAAGCTAGACAATATTTACCGGTGTACAAAGACGCGAAAAATCTCGAGACATGGGATGATACTATTACCCTTCGAGACAAAGACCACACTGCGTGGACTATTCAGTCACTGCCTAGAGGAGTGCTTGACATTCCTTTTGACTTATCTTTGGGCGCCATCCCTAACAAAATATGGGACATTCTGGAGGAGTCGAAGTTTGACTTGACTTTTGTTGGCGGCCCGCCACCTGGCAAAGGGGTTCGCGCAAGGCGACGAAGGCAGTAAGTGACATTTTTTTCTTTCATCACGCGTCGGACATTGAAAGCTGCATGTGGATTAATCTCATAGTGCCCATGTCAGATCATGTCTTATTAAAATGTTTTATACCATTGTTGTTACTTGGCATTTTTATCGCAACATATGAGTGCGAGGGTCAATCGGCAAATGGATACGACACCGTATAAGGGGATCGCTTGTGAGTTTAGCGATGGTGTTCCTGGTACGACCCTGCTTCAAGTATCCAGGGTGATGTTCTCAAAAAAATGTTCTCATAGTAGACATATTAAAATTTTTGCTTTGGATATACTTAATATCGTCATACCAGCACGGTCCGTCTCTACTTGTGTCGGCATATCGCATGGTCGGGCTCACTCACCCCGGCTTTGGATATAGTTATTAGGTCTGGCCCCCTAGTACTATATTAAGGTAACCGATTGAATACAAGGGTATGTTATTAAAAGACAATGTATTTACTGATCGGAAGTGTTTTTGGAGAAGGAGAAAAATTATAACGCTGCTTTTATTGCAATAGTAATACTATTTGTTCTTGACATACTGCCTCAGAATTAAGTTACGGGGGGGACAACAAGTGTGGAAGGAGGAGTTTTTATTTACAAAAACGAGGCTGGAGATTTATAGTTGACTCGTGTCTGGCGTATGCGTTTTATATATCCACTGCACCGTCTATCCGTGGGTTAATGCACTTAGTTGCGACACCCCGTAGCGTTTGTGCAGAAAAGAAATCAGCAATTATATGACGAAAATATTGCATATTTCCGTCATAAAAACGGGAAGGGGTACTGTAGGCATCACCCCCCGGATAGCCGGTAAAAAGTACCCTTTTACTGGTGTCAGGTGCACCTAGTTTTTTCCCATTATTTTCAATATCGTTTGGCCGGATTTGACCTAATGCCATTTTAACCTTGGTCTGTTGCCGTTTTCTTTTCGGCTTCACTGAGCTAATATAACGAGACATCATTCTCTTTTGGGGATTTGTGTCTGGTTGTATTACCGACTTTTTATTGAGCTATCTTCGGGGATTGTAACAAGGATACTATACAGAGGATGCAGAACCAGTATTTAAAGAATATATATTAGAAATATTTAAGGCGAAAGAGAATAGCGAGAAAGGCACACCGCAATATTTATTAGCCAAACTATTTATGAATTCGTTATACTGAAAGATGATACAACGACCTATCCCAACAGAAACACAATATATTAAATCAAATGAGGAGTATTGGAAATTTTGGACGAAAAATTATATATCTGATGTGGTTGAATTCAAAGATAAAGACTGAAACAAACTATTGCATGTATCTGGAATTCCTAGAAAGGAATAAATAATTAAAGAGAACATAACCAAACCTTTTCACCACGGGGCTTTCATTCTAGCATATAGCAGGCGAATTATGTATAACTACATAAAAGAGACTAATCTAAATAAAGACATAGATGCTGATTTCTATTACACCGATACCGATAGTCTAGTGTTGCATGTTATGTTCGCCAAACTAATGAAAAGACTTGGTGATAAATCTCTTGGTGGAATAACAGACTACTTAGGAGATTGTTGTAAGATAATAAGAGGAATATGGATTGCTCCTAAATTGTATATCTTAGAATTTACAACGAATGAAGCCTTTCTCCCTTACTTTACTAAGAATGACTTGAAACATAAAAACAAAGGATTTCATATATTGAATGCTACGAAAATGAAGGAGTAAAAAAGAGATACTACCATCTCAGATGTAAGGAGTTGAATTCAAAAGGATTAAATCCAGAAGTATATAAAAAGATGAATTTAGGTGAAAGCATTGAAAATGTTAGAGATTTTCAAATGAAGAAAATTCTTTTATCACGAAATAGCAAACAGCAAAACATTAATCATTTCAGCATAGTTCATACTACAAATATAAAATAAAGTTAATGAGAATAAATGGTGCGGGCGTAAGTTTATCCATGAAAATGATAGTATTCCACAATAATTTCAAATAACTGCTTTAATAAATAATTAATTTTTTCCATAAAATTTTTTACCAGTCTATATACACCAATGACCACCCTCACCAGACTATGTGAGAAGTTTGAAAAACTTTCCATTGAAACAAAAAATGAAACATTCACATTGAAAGATATTCAGAAGGTAATTCAAGACCAACTTAAGGCTATTGAAAATGCACGGGCATGCAAGCCAAGAGATATTTTTCCATTTGGTAAGTATCGCGGGAAGAAGGTTCAAGATATCGCGCTTATTGATAAGCCATATCTTGAATGGGTTATGAAATAGCAGTGGTTTGAGAAATTTACAGACATTAAAAGTGAAGTAAAAAAATATATTTGACAAAAATTATTTTATGGTATATATTATATAAGATGACTGACCTGAGCACCAAACAGGACTACTTAAATAAAATTGAAAAATGGAACCTTGACAGCGAAATAAAAAAGCCAACAATTAAATAGACTAAACCTGACATTGTTTCTTTCTATGAACAATACAAGCAGAGGGATGACAACGCCAAAGTAGTTATTCCGTTGGAAAACGTGTTGGTTGAAGAGCCAAGCACACCATTTACGGTGACTGATTTAAAAGAGAATCGAATTACCGAAATAAAGGTGAATGTTGGTGAGATAGCAAAGAAAGAAGACCAGCAAAATGAAACTGATATTTTTCTTCAATATGGTAAGTATTAAAAAATGAAAATTGAAGATGTTGCTAAGATTGATAAACCATACCTTGAATATTTAATTCAACAACCTTATTTTAATAATAAAGATGCGGTAAGAAAATATCTCTAATATCACATTACATTCCTTTTATTTTTTATTATTTTTTTCTTTCTACAAATGATTTAGTTCATTATGATATCTAATAACCCATTTTAAATGATATGTAGAATGTTTATGTCTTTTTCTGTGTGAATGAACAATTCGTCTTCCACAAGTGCATTCAACTTTTTTTAGATTATGGGCTCTCAATCTCTCCTTATGAATTTCTTTGTACTGTCTATTGTATTCTTTTTTGTTCTGATTACATGGGACTGTGATACCAGTTTTAAAATTATCGTTATGTCTTATCCAGTATCCTTCTCTCTGTTCTAATTCAAGGTGGTTATCACAAGGGACAGCCTCAATCAATTCAATCCTATAGTCGTTCTTTTCTATAATTGAAAACGAATAAGTGTAATTTGTCTCACCTCGTTTATACTGAGTAGAATTGTATGTGTGAGATTTGACTCTCTGCTCTAATGTTTTAATCGTGCTTCCGATGTTCACCTCACCTGTTTTATTACAGATAAGTTTGTAGATTTTTCCATTCTGATATTTGTTGTAGTTCATTTTATATAATGGTTGGAGTTTATATTTAATATAAAAATACTCCGTCCATCCATTCACATCCATGGTCTTCTACGAAGTTAGCGATAACATTAACATTTGAACCATTATTGGCAGTTCCAACTGATTTCTGTGTAAAAGTCAATACATCACTAGGAGTCAAATATATATCATAATTTCTAAGATTTATTTGTTGAGTTGATTGAGAATTTACGTAAAGTTTAAAAATTGTTGTTCCGTTGGCAACGGCGCTTGACTTTGTATCAGTATCTACAATTGAATACTTAGAATCAACATCTGCAAAAACTGCGCCAGTTAGTGTCCCATTCAATACCATTCTTACTACACACGACTTACTATCTTCATTTGTAATACTTATCAAAGTTGGATAAACATTTGAATAATTTGTTAAATTACCACCGCCCGCATCAAATACCGCTTTGTTTCGTATACTAATAATAGGACTTTCAGTGGTGTTTGCTGCTTTACTTCCTTCCACTTCGTTTGTTATACTTGTGTTTATCGTATTCGTTCCCTCAATGAATAAACTGGCACTCGCTGTTTTAAGAGTTTGTATTCCAGTCGCTGCATCATTTCTCATTACTGCTATAAAAGGTAATGTCGTATTTTGCAGGCTTACACCAGTATTAGCATTCGCATAGTCAATCATATGAACTAATTGAAATAATCCTGTTATGGGATTTTCAATATAAAACTTAATAGCACCAAAACCTTAATATTGGAATTGAATTTGAAATACATTTCCTTTGCTCCAGTCTAAGTCTGGCATAGCAGAAGTTCCATCGCACGGGTCGTCCCAGTCTACTTGGTCAATATAATCAACTGCACCTCCTTTACAATGCGCAATATTCATTCCTGCTCTATTTTTGTAGAAATAAAATCCATCAACGAGTTCATTTCCTATTCCAATATATGAATAGTAATCTTTTGTATCATCCGTTGTCCATATAGCAATAACGCGGGCGAGGACACCTGTTCCAGTTCTATATTTTATTCTCCTTTTACTTACCAGTCTAGCATCTGCCGTAGCATCAGCAGTTGTTTTCAATTCAGCCATATTATTCAAAAATGACACAGACCGATTTTGTTTCTGTTTTTGTCCATATCCTAGTATTAATTGTATATGGAAAGATTCCTGTAATACTGGTGTTAATTGACCTACTACTGCTTCGCCAAAAGCGGTTTTTGAATTATTTGTTTCAATATCACCATCATATCCAACTTTGACATTTATAAATTCTCCGTCTGGATTTTCTGCGATTAAGTTTCTCTGGTGGTGCATCTCTTATATGTATAACAGAAAAAAAAAAAAAACATTATTTGAATCTATTAATTTTTTCTTTTTTGTTTTTCACGATGTTTGAAAAACACACGGGAGCGTAGCGGGAGTGTGGATTTTCAAACATCAACTCATCAAAATTTCAACTCCCTTAACAAGCACACTACGTTGAAGAATGGCGAATGTGTAACGGTTAAGATTAGTTATGCCCACACCACTCGCATTATTACTTGTAGTTGAAACGAATTCATATCGCATCTCAGCGTCTAGGCTTAAACCGCTCACCTCATAGCAGTCGGTGACCTTATCGCACAGCAGTCGGTTATTGTCCCAAGTATCTACGTGGAACCAGTTGTAATGATAGACATCGCTGTTTAGGATAGCACTTCCCTTCAACTTATCCTTCAAAATCATATAGTCTTCATTCTCAGAAGTGTCAATGTCAAATTGTTGAAGACGAGAGCCGTCAAGGGTTGTATGATAAGAAATAATTTTAGCATCCGTCCTGTTGTCATTATTAAAAGAAGTATTAGCACTCAGTAAAATGAAAGGCAGAAGTATAAATACGACGAATTCTTTCACCCTGCGAGCGGTTCATCTTAATAACATAGTTCTGTTGGTTTGTTTGAAGACTTTGCTTCCAAGCAATAGGATACTCAATCTTAAATGGAAAACCTTCACCCGCAATCTTTTGCTGGACACCGAGGATGACATTCGGGTCAGTCTCAACAGCAAGGAATAGATTTAGGTTAGAGACGATAGCACCAGAGGTCGTAGCGGCAGCACCAGTTGAAATAGAACTTACATTAGTGCCATAGAATGAAGAGCGGTTGGTTTCAGCCCACACAATCCGCAAATCCAAAATTTCATTAAATCCAATAGTCTTATCCAGTTCAAAAATAGTGCCAAACAGCATACCCAAAGGAAACTTAACATTAATAACAGGTGTGGCGGTATTATCACCACCGCCTTCAAAATACTTAGCCTCCTCAAAAGGAACATTAACCAAACTATAATCCCCCGCAGTGCTATCTGCGAGAGCGGTATCATCATAACGGCGGGCCTTAACAAGAGGCACTTTGTAATATCTTTGAACTGCTGCCTTAAGACCAGCGGTATCTGCTGCATCAGTAATTGTTTTTCTTTCTGCTCTAGTTCCAATTTCAACTTTTCCAGCATTACACTTTTGAAGCATAGCACCGCTACCCACACCAGCACCATGGTTTTCAAGTGCCATAAATTTTTCATATTTAATTTCTGGTTTCCATATCACCTTAGTGTAATTACCCACATGCTGAAGATTACACAGATACTGCCCGCTTCGGCTTCTCAATTCAATAGTTTTAATCATAGACAGACAATCCATATAGATACGATTGTAGCGACCGCCAGCACCCGCACCAGACGGAGTGTAAGTAAATCGCAACACACTCCTCGCAAGGTTCAAAGGACGAGTAGGAATTTCAAAGGTGTTTTCCATACCACCAGCAGTAGTAAGTGCAACAGGTTGCGAGCCTTCACGAGTGGTAAGTTTAGTTAATTCATACTTACCAGTGAGCAGTTCCTTAGTCTGATGGACTAGTTCTCCTCCGTATTGGACAGTCATTTTTTGTTTTGTTTTTGAAGTAGTGTAAATTAACTAATTCACCAGAATATATAATAGTATAGAAAAAAAAATAATTCTAAAATTACCCTACCGTGATTTCAACAAATTGAAGAATGAAGTAAATAAATTAAAATAATTAGTTTCACGATAAACCAATAAAGTCATAACGATACCTAACCCATTAAGATTAATCGCTTGGTCATTTTCGTCTGTCAGGTAAACCTAAACACATTGTTTGAATTAGCTGACAATGTTTTACCATACTCAGACCCGCTTCCATCATAGATAACAGACCCAAAAGGAATTTCGTTGGCAGAGTATATTTCTTGAAGCACATGATTATCACATTCATTCACCAAATCAGATTGAAGATACAGAGTTTTTTCACCAGTTAAAATAATTACATTTGGCGATTTAATAAAATCATTAGCGAAGAAATATGTTGAGTTTCTATCAAACCCCATTACCTCGTGAATACGGGTATCAGCATCAAATATAAACCGCGGTTGAATACCTCCGTTATTTGAAACACTGAATGTTAATTTGCCATCCTCCGCTTCTGTGTTTGTATTGTTGCTTGAGACAACATAAGTATAGTCATTTGGACTTTCTGTCGTCAGTACCTCTGCCAGTTTATTTTTTAAGTTGTTCATTGTGTAGTTTCCCTCAGGTATTGTAATTAAAGCCTCATACCCGTCTTCGGATAATGTAAAAGTATTATATGGAGTGGCAACTGAATAATAAGATTTTGGAACATAGATATGAAGAATTTTACGTGTGGGATTGTCTAACCCCTTCATATTGACTTCGTGTGTAAAGTCGCTGTCTGTGCCAGTTGTCATATTTTTACTATTTATGTAATAGATGGAACTTGACCTACCACCTTTGTAGTCCATGATATATTATTATAGATAAATATTTTTTACAAAAAGGTGTCAAAGCCATACCCATTCTGTGCTTTTAACTTTTCTGCTTCGTCTTCTTTTAGGTCTGTGAAAACACTTGCAAATTTGAATTTAATACCTTTTGCTCTTTCCATTAAAAATCTCATACTTTGCCATCCGCACGTGTCTAAGGTGTTTGATTGTTGTTTTACTTGATTAACCTTCATTAATAGATAAGTGCTGGGGTGGCTTCTGTCAATTAGTTGTTTCATTTGTTGTTGTTCATAAAGTGCTAAGGGGTCATAGACTTCAACACTCCTATCTTTATCTAGACTTATCCATACGACGATCCAGTGCTGTCCTTTTTTGTTTCTAGGGTCGGTATTCATAATAAATCCGTATCGCTTTCTGCTTCCTGGCTTCAACTTGTAGATTTCATCACTCGCTATCGCTCCGAGATACCATCCATATTTTTTCATTATGTCGTCTATTTCATTAGTCATTAGTCCCCGTCCCTCTCCCTCCTGCTGATATTCATCAACTACACTTTCATTCGTTTCACTCATTCTCGCTTGTTGATGAACATCGTCTATGGTTTTTTCAATATTACTCGCCCCATCGATGTTTACGATCCGCTCGGTAGTCGCAGACGGTGGTAGCGGCGTCTCCGCGACGCTCGGGGGTAGCGGTTGAGCATTCCCTCGTCAATGTTCAAATCATTTGAAACTTGTTTACCCACATTCGGGTCTATAGTCATTTTGCTAGTTAGAGTTTTTACAAAGTCCTTTTTATTCATTGTGTGCCTCCAATTATTGCAGGATAGATATTTCTTAATTATTTTTTATTGAAAATACCGTATCAATTAATTTTTCTAATGTCTTCGCTCCAGTCCCTTTTTGTTTAACATCTCCAACATTTCGGAGATACCCCATAAACTCTTCATATCTAGCATAATCCGCTACTTTTCTTTTTAAGTTTTCCTTTTCATTTCCAACATCAATATTAAACCTTTTAATCATGTTAATAATCCACTTTGAAGTGTCTTTGTAATTTAATTTTTTATGACCTTCACTATCTAGGCCTGTGCTAACTCTTTTATAGTAATGTTTGGGTGATAAGTTTTTGAAAATCCAGAGGTTAAAAATTGATTAATTTGTAAATTTTCAAGATGCTTACCCTTTTCTTCCGCCTTCTTTTTTTCCTTTTCAAGTTTTTCTTTATATTCTTTTGCTAACTTTTTCTGTTCTTCTAAAGATGTTGCTGTGGCTATAGCCGTCTGAATATCTTGACTGGCTTTTTGTAAGTCTTTGAGACTCATCTTTTTTATGAACTTATCTGCATATCCTGCTAATTTCAATGTTTCAATATCTTTCTGCTTTTGCTTTTTTTCTTCCTCATATTGCTCTTTCGTTTTCAATGTTGCTTCATCTCCTAAATTAGGTAATGGCGGTGCATGTGGCGGGGCTCCTAATTGTGGTGCTTGTGGCGGTGCTCCTAATGGTGGTGCTTGTGGCTGTCCATGTTGTGGTGGCATAATATATTGATATTGTGGCGGCGGTGGTAATGCTTGTATTCTATTTTTTCTGTCTTCTTCATATTTTACATCTTCTATGAGTTTTTGCTCCCTTCTTAGTTCTCTGGCTTTTTGTTCTTGTCGTTCATCAATCTCTGCCAGTTCTCTTTTATGTTCCCTGTCCTTTATATCTTTTCTTTCCTTAGCATCTGCGTCTACGCGACGCTCTTGCCTTTTCTTTTCCTCGTCTAAATCCTCCCGCGCTGTCTTTTCCTTTCTCTCTATGGCTTCAATACCTTCATACTTTTCCTTTCTGAGTCTGTCTAAGTGGTCTTGAATTGCTGTTCTTGTATTCTGCTCAATCTCAGAAAGGCTCTGGACTTTTCTTAAGTCTTCTTTCTTTGTTTTTTTCTTTGCTTTTGGAGTATCGCTACGCTCGCGTGGCTTATTTGGTCTGCTTAAGTATTTCATAAAAAGTTTAACAATTTGAAGTGTGCTCATATCATTTGTTTTATTACCAAAATTAAAATAATATTTTTTACCCTTCTGGATAATATACGGCTTCCCGCTCTTATTCCTATAAACCCGCGGTGGTCTTACCTTTGTCGTTTTTATTCGCTTGGTTTTCGCAACCATTTTATATTAACAAAAAAATATTTCTTTGATATTTTAGAATTACGCTTCTATCTGGCTAATCGCCAGATTTCTCGCTTACTCTAAAACATCGATGTTTATCAACAAACGAGAATGAGTGAAACGAATGAGAGTGTAGTTGATAAATATCTTTTAAAACTTAAGTGCACCTCGTCCTCTCTGCTTACCATACCCCAGTTTTGAAGCGGTGGCTTGGACAGACCCAGCATAAGGCACTCCAATACTGCTTAAGGCTCCAGCAGTTCTAGAGATTATTTTGTTATCACGAAGGAATTTATTAACAGCCAAGGCCGTTTTCCCCACTTTTTGCCAGTTAATGTTACCGCCAGCCTGCCCCTTGCCTCCTTGCTTCTTCTTCCGTCCAGTTTTCTTTTTACCTCCTGCCATATTTGTGCTTGAGTTAATTGTTCGTTTGCCGATTGTTGGAATGACTTCAACACGAGTTGTTTTTACTACCATTATAATAAGTAAAAAAATAATTATTTATAAGATATTTTTTATTTAAGACGAAAATTAAAATTTTTCTCAACTCATCATCAACACTTGAAACATAAAGAAAGTTAAATCGTTCCTTTGTAGCCTCGTGATACTTTTCCAGAAAGTAATCAAAATCAAAAGATAAGTCTAAGTGTTTATACACAAGTTCCATTTTGTCCTGAGATTGGCCTGGAAAGATTAACAAATAATCTAACTGCTTAATGGCCTCTGGTCGTAGGTCATTCAGATACTGGCTTGACATAATCACCCTTGATTTATAGTGTCTGTTCTTTTTTAACAAATCACTTACGGACTTGTCTCTTAATCCACTTCCTAAATCGTCCAAGACAAAAACGACCTCTGGCGAAATATACTTACTCGGTCGTTCTTTTGGTGCCTCCTTTATCTGTTTCTTTTCTTTTCCAAACTAAAGAAATTGCGGTTTCTCCATCGGTTCTTTAGCATCCTGTTTAATTTCACCTTCTTGTTCTTCGTTTGGTTTGTTCAGTTTGTCTAACTCATAATCAATGACATTCACACCATTTGATTTGAGAAAGGTATATACTGCCATCGGGTTTCCGCTGTTCTAAAAGTGCTTTACCATTGCTTTATAAATGTAGTCCTTGTGTATCGTTGAAGCGATGATGACAATACGGGTTTTTCTGTCGGTAGTTCGTTTCAGTATATCAAAGAGTGCCGTTGTTTTTCCACTTTTCTTACGGGCGAGTAGAAATATATTGGAATAGAGCTCATTAAAAAATTTATAGCCTTTCGCCTGTTTATTACCTTCACCATCCTGCTTCACTGGTTTCACCTTCACCTTATTCAACTTCTCCATTGTATATATTCTAAGCCGAAAATTCGTTGCGAATTTATTCGCAACATTCTGGGTAGGTTTCACCTACCCTAAAAATTCCAAAGCGATAACAATTCTTCCCGCTAAATTTCCTTTATCAATATTTCCGCTGTCAGTTTCGAGGACTTTAAATGTATATTGCCCGTCCGTCCATCCGATGACACCCAAATCATAACTGAGGTTTGAAATGTTTGCTATATTACTATCCGCAAATGTACCAATAATTCCAATTCTGTCCATATAAAGAATTCTGGTTTTGGTTTCCGTCTGGTCGTTGTAGTAGTGAATAAATTTTACATTCATTTTAGTTGGTGTGAATGACATCTGAATGTTCTTGTTAAATGATTTACCAACAAAATCATTGCTTAGAAAAACAATCTTTTGGTATTTGAACTCCGACATTGTTTATATATTGTATAATATATTATGTTATTAATATTATTATTTATGTGGTCTGTGTTAGGGACTTTTACTCACGGGTAAGCGAAAAAAAGAATGAGAGTTGTGCTTATTGTATAAAGCAAGGGGTAGAATCTGGTTTTAAGTGTGTTTTCATAAATAACGGAAATAATATGTGTCGTAGCTTTGATGAGGCACTGCCTTTAATGTGTTCGGGTAGTGATGCTTCTTGGTATAAAATACACTTATATGAATGCGGTAATTTATGATTTAAAGATATGCTTGGTTTATCTGCTTTCGGTCTTTAATTCAACTTCGGTGAAGGACATATTATCCCTAAGCACAACGAAAGGATAGAGACATAAGTGTTAGAATTTGCACAACTAATTGTTGGGTCGCTTAATCTAACAATGCAAAGGATTATGACACAAAATAATATTGCTATTTGAGTTGAATATTTGATTAATCTTGCATCTGTTCTTTCTTTGAAACAGCAACACCACCACTCGTCGTTAATCTCAAATTCTAATATTTTTTGTTCATTTTTTAACTCTGACGAAATACAGCGAGACTTTAATTCGGGAGTTAGTTCGCCATCCATATCCTTAATATGTGGCGATATATGAAGTCGCGTATTATTAGACATTAGGGAAAACGACTGCGCTGATTTCAGAAAGTTGCTTAGATAGATCTTCTATAATAAGCATGAGATTATTATTTTCTTTTTCTAAATTAACTACCTTTTCCGCCATGTGTTGAAAAGCACTGACTAATATTGGTATAAAACTTGAATATGTTATGCTTTCAAGATTTCTATTTCCATCGTCTGCTTTTATTCCGCTTTCAGATACAAATTCTGGAAATATTTTTTTTAACTTCATCTGCAATAAATCCGTGGTTCTTTTGTTCTTTCTTTTCGTCTGATTTCAAATAATACAACAATTTATTTTCATTATTAGTTTCTCACAACAATCCCAGCAGTCTAATGTTTTAATATCTGATTTTAGCCTCCTGTCAGATGAGTTTGTCCAAGCACCATTAAGTGGAACATAATTATAACTGCCAGAAGGCTCACCCGTAAAGTTTGAAGTAGTCCAACCATGGAGAATTCCCTGAGATGCGCAGATTACTCCATAATTTGAATATCCTCCTGATTTCATATATATTTGTGGGTCGTAAGTAGAACTTGGTCTTTGTCTTATTGTCAAAAGTCCGCTGGATGTTGTTGGAAGAGTTAATGTTGAAGAACAACTTATAGCACTCTGAGCATAGATAACTCCACTTCCCCTCGCATAAAAATTTAAGTCTTGATTGGTATTGCTTCCCGTAGCATATATTGAATCATAACCAAAACCAACTCCCTGTGTCCCGTTGCTGTGTCTAAATTCAACACCGGAAGAAGATGCTCCAAGATTGGCTGTGACATATAATCCGACTGGTGTAGCATGAGACCCACTTCTTGCTTCTCCTCTTATATCTGCCGTGCTATTAACAACAGATATGCCTGCATTTGCGGTTATTGCCCCTGTATTGCTTATGTTCATCGCCTCGCTAAATGCTATGGCTCCTCCAAGTGATACTCCTGATTTGTAGTTAAAAGCGAGTTTGTTGCTCATCTTGTATATTTGAAAGTTGGAATTTAAGTTGCTTGATTTCCAGCCACCTCCCTCCCAATAACTATCAAAACTTAAAGCAATATTGTCCTGACTTTAATTCAATAATTGGAATGTGGGATAAACTGATGTATGAAAAAATGCTTGAATGTGTGGGCCATTAGCATTTCCTTCTGTTCCATATAATTCTAAGCCACCAGTTACTCCTACTCCTTTCGTTGTTCTGCCTATGATTATCGGTTTGCCTAGTGCTGTTGTTATTTTGTCACTCGTTGTTAATGCGGTTGTAGTTATGCCTGCGATTGAAGTAATTATTCCAGCACTTGTTATGTTGTTTGAGTCCATATCTAAGTCCCCATAAAACCGCATACCACCAGCATTGTTAAAACGGACAATGTCAGATGAAGCACTTTTATTGTCCAAAAGTTTTGAAATATAAAGACCTGCTCCTTTTACATCAAATGCTACATTCGTGAATACATAACCTCTTTGGTTCGCGGTTCCACTTGTAGCAGTACTTAGAGTAAATAAGAAATATTGATAATCACCAGTTGTCTGCGAAAAGAATATATCTCCTCCATTTTGGTTTAATATCCTCGCCCCGTTACATGTAATATTTCCACCAGGAATGATTTCTTGATTATTAAAATCAGCCGTTTGTGTTAAAGTTAGATATTTTATCGTAGTGCTCGTCCCGTTGAATGTTTTTAATTCCTGTTATTGTTTGGTCTCCTGTTAGTTTCACACAATTATCATTCAGATATTGCCTATTTACCGCTTCATTCGCATTTTGTGGTGCTCCTAGATTAACAATCCGACTACTATTAAAATCTAAGCCAGTAGCATTAAACCACGAAACAATCGTCCCATCAATAATAAAACTTGTTTTTTTTGCTGAAATTTCAAAATTATAATACGTTTTTGTTTTCATATCCAAACTAGCAATTGACCCGATATTACTGGTAGAATTAAAAACGATGAATGTGCCTTTTGTTGTTGAATTTATTGAATTTCCAGTTATTTTAACACTACTGCTATATGTCTTAATTCCTGCTATGGTTTGGTTTCCTGAGGTTTTAACTGCCGAACTATTGAGGACAGAAACATCAACACCATCAACAAGATTTACATTTGTTATATTTTGATTTCCCATATTTAGTCCTCCCGTCATACTAGCAGTGCAGTCTAATCTAAGAAAGGGTGAGTTTGTGTTTCTCCATTGTCCAGTGCTATAAATGAGTAGTTGATTATCTGATGCTGTTGTCACAATCACATCGCTATGTGTATCAATACTTCCACTCGCCGACACTTTCGCCGTGTTCGTATCGTGCTCTGATAGCCAAGTTGTGATAGACCTGCCATTTAGTTGATTTACATTTGTAATGTTTTGACTTTTCATATCAAGACCAGCACTCGCATTTATTATACTGCTAAATGTTTTAATTCCTCCTATGGTTTGGTCTCCTGTTAGTTTGACCACCGAACCATCAACTGCGAGATTAGCGAGATTAATTCCATTATACGTAGAAGCCCCTGAAATAGCATAACCACCCATATTTAGTCCTCCCGTCATACTGGCTGTGCCGTCTAATCTCAGAAAGGGTGGTGTAGTGTTTCTCCATTGCCCCGTGCTATAAATGAGTAATTGATTATCTGCGGGGAAGCCTGTTATTGTCACATCGCTGTGGCTATCTATACTTCCACCTGCTGAAACTTTATTATTATTATTATAATTATGTTCAAATATCCATTCATCAACATCTTTTGCATTCAGTAAATTTACTCCTGTTATATTTAAATATCCGCCCATACCAATATTACCGAATTCATCAACATTTATCGGAAATATTTTATTTACCCAGTTTATTGAATTATATGTGAGATAACTATTAATGGCTATTGGTGCGGTTATGATTACATCTGAAAGTGTATCAATTGAACCGAGGGTGGTATTCCTCCATTTACCATCTACATCGTTGTATGTTAAGTATTGACCGACCACTGGTGCAGATATGTTAGTGTCAATCAGATTGTATAGACTGGTTTGGTGCGGATTGGATGTATTAGAGCGGTGTTGAGTTGAGGCTTTGACTTCGTCGTTGTCCCTTACTCGTTGCTCTGTATAGTATAAATTTTTTCCTTCTTTGATGTCGGTTGTGTTTTTTGTAGCCAGTCTCGCATCAAATGGCCCATCGGTATAATAAAGATTTATCGGGTCGGCATCTTCTGGCACTCTGTCTGTGTTTAAACCTACTATGTTTGTGTTGGTTAAATCTAAGTTTTTTATATCTAGTGAGTCCACCGCGATTTCTGATAAGCCTAAGAGCGACTTGAAACTCATATTATACATTAAATAAATATTTAATTTGTGGATACTAAAATATAATAATCTTAGTATAGAATATGCCGAGTCCCGAAGCAAGTCGTAAGAATTGGGGTAGTGCAGTGGAAGGAATAAAAGCGAAAGCGAAACAACGAAAGATGGAACATGCTAAAAATGTTTTGGCACAAAACCGAAATGCTGTAAAGCAAGAAGACGATGATATGGAGGAGAGAATAAAACAAATTGAAGAAAAGAAATTAGCTAAGGATATTATTAATGAACAAGATGATGATATCTCACAAGAGCAGAGTGAGAGTGAGGATGAGCTTGATTTCACTGATATCATTGCGGAAAAGATAGCTAAGATGAAAATCAAAAGAGCAAAAGAGGAAACTAAGAGAGAAAAGAAGAAGAGCAAGAAGCCAGAGCCAGAGAGTGAAGAAAGTGAAAGCGAGAGTAGTGAGGAAGAAGAAGAACCGAAACCTAAGAAAGGGAAAGGTAAGAAATCAAACATATCTGTTAATGTTTTTGCTGGACAACAACAATCTAAGAAAGAAAAAAATAATGATGATGTCTCGCCGATGTTTTAAAAATTCTAATAATATAGATGAGTGAGGAAAATCAACTTGACAATAAACATATAATCATTAATGCGGAAGACACACCTACGGGAGAAGTAGTTTAAAAAAAAGAAGAAGAAGCACTAGAAATCCATCATCAGAAAAGGAACCAGAAAATATGGAACACGATATGGGTTGATAAACAATTAGACCAAGTCTTTCTTGACTTAGCAGATATGAGTAAGATAAAAGATAAGAAAGGAAATAAGTGCTATGCTTGGGTGCTTGTTTGGATAGATTGCAATTCCAGATATTTAATAATCATTCCACTAAAAAATAAAACAGCAAAAGAAGTTTATTATGCTTTGAAATCAATCAAATATAAACCGAAATCAATTACAGCCTTCAGCGGGGGAGAATATAAAGGAGCGACCAGTGGATACTTTATTGAAAATGGAATTAAACACGATGTCGTTGAAGTCGGCGACCATAGAGCCCTTGCGGTTGTTGATAGAGTTATAAGGAGTATAAGGAGATGGCTTGACTTTTTATTTGAAACTAATCGTAATTTTGATTGGGTTAGTTATATTCAGGACTTAGTAGATGCTTATAATCATAAAGTTCATAGAGGAATTCAGGCTAAACCAGCGGAAGTATTTTTCGGGAGAGATAAAAATAAACAAGTGATAACACGTGATAATTTAATTGAACAAATTCAATGTCGGTGAGTGTTAAAAAAAAAAAAAAAAAAACGAAATGTTTTCTCCAAAGGTGGTAAGATTTTCTGTAAAATTATTTATAAAGTCAAGGGACTGAAATGGTTTAAAATCATATTAAATAACGATGAGTTAGTAAGTCTGCGAGATTTATTGAAAACTGATTTTATTAAACCAATTGACGAAGAAAAAGATATAAAAGAGCAAAACTAAAGAAGTTATTAAAGAGAAAAAGACGAAAAAACTACTTAAAAGGGAAGACATTCAACCAGAGAACATAAGAACTTCAAAGCGAGAAAAAAAATACCAAGGTAATAATAGATTAAGAAAAAAAAAAGCGATGTGTGCTATAGTTTGATTTGACGAGATTTGAACCTCCAACTTAAAATTTTAGAAGACAAACCATTAATCAAAACTATAGACTACACCATGTAAGATGCATACAATTTATTCTATTTACTTAATTTTTTGATACTGACAAAAAATAAAAAAATAATAATGATAGTAAAATCATCAACCAAAATTGAACTGGCGGCCGAATTTTAAGATGCTGGCTTACTAACGATTTTACCATACACTCATCATTAAAGAATTTTATAAAAAAGAAAAGTATTTGAAGTATTATTTATTACATCAAATTCTAGAAAATTCTATTTCCACGAATATCACCAGCAACACCCAGACGGCGCGGTGTCTGGCTGTTTGTATGCTAAAAACAAAAAATCAGAATTCTGTCTGGACATGTTTTTCATTCAAACTATGTCCTTACTTCCGCTAGAAAATAAAATAAAAATGAATATATTGAGGAATTTGAAATAGAACAATCAGGAAAGGATAGACTCAAAAAAGATAAAATAATATGTGAAGAAAGAATAAAGCAATCGCTCGTCTCATTGAAACGAAAAAGCCAGACCTAATTAAGGTTGAGGCTATGAATGAGATGTTAGAACGACTGACTATTGAAAATAATGAGATAGAGGATAATAGACTTATTAGAATGAAACAAAAGAAATTGGAAAAAAATAAACAAATAACGGGGTAATTTTTATAAGTGAAAAAGATAATAGTTGTCAACTTTCCACCATTGTCATGAATAGTATTCTCGCTGGAATTGAGAAGAAACATTTATCGTTTAATGCTTCTTTCAATAAATATTCTAGTGATTGGATGAGTGAATATGTGAATAATAGTATTAATAATACTATTAATAGTAAAAACGATAGAAATGTGCACAGAGTCTATAGAACTGTTTTTAACTTTTGTAAACTCAAGGAAATTTGCAAAAAGGATGAGGAAGGAAAACAGCTGCGGGTCTACGATTGTCTACTGTGTATGTCTTTCCCCACGAAAAAAGATTGTGATTTCAGTTGAAGTGTCACATTTTTATCAAATGAGTAGTATAGGTGCCACTATAAACACTTTTTGGAGACATCGGGGGTAGCAAGAGAGATAACGGCTAAATTCGCTCTCCTATTGATTTCAAAAAGAAGCAGATTTAAGCCTTTATCTCTCTTCCTCTTAATCAATGTCTCCAATTTTTTTATAGTGTCTTATGGTGGCACTCTAAAAATCACTGCGCCAAAAAAACGAAATTCTGGCGCAACCTCTGAGCCACTGCGCCAAAACGCTGGCGCACTGGCGCACTGGCGCACAAGACATATTCACGGAAATAAACCATCTGGTGGCACCAGTGGCGGTATTCAGGTTATCTGTGAGTGTTATAATTTTTTTAATTCACATACCTTTAACAGCAGTTAATTTTTTCACGAAATTTATCTTTTTTAATATAAACAATGCCTTGCCAGTACTGCAGATGTTTCATATCTAACATTATTATTGATAGTATAAATTTTTGTAGTTTCAGTTGTGTATATTCTCATATAATGAGAGATAATTTACCAAGAATATCCAGAAGAATTTCTGATGAGATATTAGATAATATTAATCCACATACGATGATAAGACTACTGAGACCGATAAATGCTGAAGTAGAAAGATGTAAAAGGTGTAGAAGGAGGGACGATAATTGTTATTGCCGATATTAAAGATCTAATTTATCAACTTTCTTCTTTATCCTAGCACTGCTCCTGATATTCTCAGGCTTTATGTCTAACGACTTTAACAAATTTATATTCTTTTTTTCTTTTGTTGCTTCCTTAACTTTATCAGCTAGTTGAGTTTTTTCTTCATTCTCTTCTGGTTGCTCTGCTAAGTTAGTTTTTAATAACTCCTGTGGTCTTACTAAGTCTTCTTCACTGAGTATGACCTTGAAACCTTTTCTTCCTTTTACCTTGTAAATAGTTTTTGAATACTGCTTATCACCTTTTGAAAAAATAGTCCGCTCAAGTTCCTTTCTTACTCTTGTATCTTTAGGAAACTCATTTATTAAGGGATTTCTGTATATTTCCTGTGTATTCCTTTCTTTACCTTCATAAACCTTTATAGGGACAGCATTTATTCCTGTGTGATAAGTATGATTATAAATATTTACAAGTTCATGAATGTAAGGCACCCAAGAAAAATTATCATTAACCTCCCATAATAAATTTAATTCATTTCGTATTGTTCTGATAAATCTATCAATTATCCCCATTGTTCTGTGGTCTCCTACTTGGACTGCCCTATGTTCAATATTATTTTGTCTAAAATACTCACCAACTTGTCCTTTAAACTCACCACCGCTATCAGATGTAATTCTTTCAGGTAATTCTTTTGTAAAAATTTTCTTTAAACCTTCTAAGACATAACCAGTTGTTTTTTGTTTTATTGGTTCAATCCATCCACGTCGTCTTTAAACATCAATAGCAACTAATCCAAAATTGTTATGAGCATTTCCAGATTTCATTGATACTTTTGACATATCCATTAAATCAATAAATACTTGACTTAATGGTTTTGCTTCTGGAGCAATGATAGTGTTCCATATTTTAGAAGGCTTTGATTGGTCGTGTATTTCAAGTGCCTCTTCAAGTTTTTCTTTTCGTTCTTGTTGTTGTTCTTGCTGAGTATGTTTATTGTCCATATTATATATCAATGAGATTTTCAAAGTCGAATGTAAAAAACAAAAAATATAAGGTTATTACTCCAAAAGGTAAGACAATTCATTTCGGACACTTAAAATATCAACACTATAAAGACTGAATAGGACTATATTCACACTTAGACCATTTAGATAAAGTAAGAAGAAAACATTATAGAGCAAGAGCAAAAGCAATACGAAATTCAAAAGGAGAATTAACTTATAATAATCCAGAGTATGCAAATTATTATTCTTATCATTATCTTTGGTAATTATCAAAATTTTAAGAAACATTTTTCAATATCATTATTTTTTTCTTTCTTGTTTGGCTTCTCTGCTTGATTATAAACATTAACTGATATGTTTGACTTCTTACCCTTCCCTTTCTTAGGTTTCGGCTCTTCCTCCTCACTTTCTTCACTTTCACTTTCGTCGCTCTCAGGCTCAGGCTCTGTTTTCTTAATAGTCTTTTTCTTCGTTCTCTTAGTTTCTACCTTCGCTCTTTTGATTTTCATTTTAGCCATCTTTTCAGCGATAATGTCGGTAAAATCACATTCCTCATCGCTCTCACTGCTTTCTTCTGGTGTATCATCTTGGTCTTTTCCATTAATGATATCACTAGCAACACCCATTTCGGCCATGCGGTTTATCTTTTCCTCCATCTCTTCATCATCACCAACATAAGCATTTCTACATTTTGCTAATTTCTCTTTCGCTATTTCAACCTTATGTTGCTTTTTACTCTTAATACTTTCCACAGCCTTACCCCAATTCTTACGACTTGCTTCAGCGGACGGCATTTTTAGAATTGCGCTTTCGTTTCACTTTCGCTTATTCTAAAAATTAATATATACTATACTAAGATTAATATATTTTAGTATTTTTTAATTAAATAATTATCGTTATATAATATGTCGCAATATAAATCACTCTTAGGCTTACAGGAATTGACTTGTGATGCTTTGGATGTAAAAAACTTAGACCTTACCAACACAAACATAGTGGGCTTATACACAGATAGGGTGCCAGAAGATGCTGACCCCGTAAATCTTTATTACACCGACGGACGATTTGATGCGAGGTTGGCTTTAAAATCAACGACGGACTTAAAAGAAGGAACTAATCTATACTATACTGATGGTAGGTTTGATGCGCGACTAACTACTAAATCAACCACGAACCTAGCCGAAGGCACCAATTTATATTATACTAATGCTAGGTTTGACACTCAATTAGCAACAAAGAGCACAACCAACTTAACCGAAGGAACTAACTTATACTACACCACAGCAAGGGCTAATACAGATTTTGACACAAGGATAGCAACTAAATCAATAGATGCTTTAAGTGATGTTTTGATTACAGGCACACCCGCCGATAACCAACTACTCATTTATAGCACGGGGCAATGGAGAAATGTTGCTTCACCTTTTCTTAGATTGGATGGTCTCGCTATGATGATAGGTGATTTAAATATGGGAGGTTTTAATGTAGCAAATGTCGGTAATGTTGATGGTATTGATGTTTCTGCTCTTGATAGTTCGGTTGTAAAACTAACAGGCGACCAAACAATAACTGGGAATAAAACATTTACTACTTATGTGGCCGTAAAAGACTCAAATCCATTAAACACAGGCAAATTATTCTTTAATTACAACAATAATATGGGCTCTATCTATTCGTCGGAGGCAGGTGGAGCCACTGGCTATCCACTAACTATTGTCGGTTCTTCTATACTTTTTGCTCCAACAACAGGTGGTGGAATGACATTGACAAATAATGTTTTAAATTTTAACAGCACGACAGCAATCAGCGGATTGCCCGCACCATTCTACGACGGCGATGCTTCAACAAAGGCTTACACCGATACGAAACTGGCAAAGGACGGAACAACGGCTATGACGGGCAGTTTAAATATGGGTGGATTTAACATAACAAATATTGGTAATGTTGATGGTATTGATGTTTCTACCCTTGATACCGCAGTCGTTAAACTAACAGGAGACCAAACTATAGCAGGAACCAAAACATTCAGCAACATAATAAATGCGAGTGCGGGGATTGATATGAAAAGCCAAAGTATAACAAATGTTAATCTTGTTGATGGTGTTGATGTTTCTACTCTTGATACTTCGGCCGTAAAACTAACAGGAGACCAAACCATAGCAGGGAATAAAAATTTACTTCAACAATAGAAGTGCGGGGTGCTACTGCTCCAGCCGCTTTTGATGGTATCGGTATTGCCTTTGATACGGCGACAAATATAGGAGAGATTGTGGCACAAAAAATAGCAACCGCGGGCTATTATCCGATACAAATAACAGGGTCATATGTTGATTTATATGCGGGTGATAATGTAATCGCGACAGCAACGGGCACTACACTATCTTTGAACAATAGAAAAATTACAAATTTGGCCACACCAACAGCAACAACGGACGGAGCGACAAAAGGGTATGCGGATACATTAGACGGGCAAAATGTGAAACTAACAGGAAACCAAACCATAGCAGGAATTAAGACATATAGCAGTGGTCTTGAAATAACAGGAAATTCAATCAATGCGACCACAAAAGGAACATTTATCTTTTTCAATTCTACCAGTAATATCGGGTCAATTGCTAGTTTGGATATGAAAACAGCAACATATTACAACTTTGAAATTTCTGCGAAAAAAATAAGTTTTATTATTGACGGGACGATAGTCGGTTGGGTAAATGCTTCGGGGCTAGATTGTAATAGTAGCAAAATAGCCAACCTTGGAACTCCGACATTATCAACAGACGGAGCGACAAAAGGATATGCGGACACATTGGACGGGCAAAATGTAAAACTATCAACAGACCAAACCATAACAGGAAGTAAAACATTCAACGGGGCGAGCACTACGATAAAATATCTAACTTTAACAAACAATGCTGATTTTAATAATCAAACTATCATTAATGGTGGAAATATAACATATAATGGGGCGAGGATATTAAACCAAAACGGAGGAGATATATTCTTTTCACAGACATCAGGAGATTATCAGTATTTCTTATTTACTCTAAATACTGCTTCAAGTGGAACCACGAACCAAAGAGGTTATGTATTCACGAATGTAGCATCTGATGTAAAAGGGGCGGGACTTTATATTTCAAAACTTTTGGATAATAGAAGTGCTTCGTCTGACATTGTCCGTTTTAACAATGCTGGTGGTATGCGGTTTTATGGAGCCTTAGATATGAACTCAAACAATATAACAAATGGAGGAACAATAACGGGAACTACATTAACGGCAACTGCTGGTATGACTACAACAACTTTAACGGCGAGCGGATTAATCACGGCAAATGCGGGTATATCAACCACAACATTAACAACAACCGACAATATAGTAGTAGGAGCGGGTAAAAGTGTGATTATTGATAGAAGTGCTGTTGCTAATAATAAACTGGTTTTATATGATAGTGGAACACCTTCAACAACTGGATTTTATGGATTTGGTATTGCTAGTAATACATTAATTTATAATGTTAATGCTTCAACGGATAGCCACGTATTTTACTATGCTGCAACAAATGAATTATTTAGAATTAACAACACAGCAATCACTGCTTCAAAGGCAATAACGGCAAATGCGGGTGTATCAACAACAACATTAACAACGAGCGATAAAATAACAACAGCGTCGGGTAAGCCAATAATTATAGGAAACACAACAAAATCAGCAAACGGGTCGACGGGTGGATTAGAATTATATGGAACGGCGAGTAATATAGGAGGGGCACACTTGCAGGCAGTAATATCCACGGATGCTTATCCAACATTTCAATTATTGAATTGGGCACACGACAATGTCAATTTAAGTTTTGATGCTTATTTTGATGGCACGAACTGGAAATCAAGCCACAGCGGTTCAAACTTTCTAATTCAAAAAGGTGGAAAACTCGCTTTTTATTATAATTCAGGAACAGCGGTTGGAAACAATATATCTTACACTGAGGCGATTAATATTAATACGTCGGGAGAGTTAGTTTTACCAACAACTTCAAGCGGTAATTTATTAATACGAAAAAGACCAACTTATACTAACGACCCGCTACTACATTTTAAATCAGGAGGATATACGAATTATGGAGTGCTTACATCAGCAACTGGTTTGCTCCACGCTTGGACTACTTCAAATACCAACAGCGAGCCATCTGGTAGTTATAATTATATTCCGCTAAATGGTGCTTGGACAAACTCCTCGGACAGAAGGCTAAAATCGGATATTAAAACATTAGACTGCGGTGATTGTTGCGATAAACTAATGAAGATAAATTGTTGTTCGTATTATTGGAAATCAGATGAGAAGAAAGAAAAAAAAGGCCACGGATTTATTGCGGACGAAGTAAAAAAGATTTATCCAGAATTTGTATTTGAAAGTGGAATGAAAGCAGAGGATGGAGACGGCTACCTTGAAGGCATAACATATACTGACTTTATACCTGTATTAGTCAGTGCTTTTCAACACATGGCGGATAATCTCGGACATTTCCGAGATAGGGTGATTAATTTAGAAAAAGAAAATAAAACTTTACTTAATATATTACAAGACCAAGGTATCTTCGACAAGTCGAAGATTATCAATTAGCAGAAATACGAGCAGTCGTTTTTTCAAATGTCCAGCAATAATACAACTAGACTTCATAGGCCACCGCCAGTCATTGATATGGATAATCTCGGACAGGTCCGAGATATGGAACTAACTCCAGAAATAAAAAATCGTGTTTTAGACATTTCATTGAAGAATGAGGAAAAAAAAGTAGAGCACGAATTGGAAGATAACTGGAATTGTTGTTGTATAACAAACAGACCGACAGACAGCCGACTTATTAAATACTTATTTCAAATGGGTATCATTATCTCCATTATAACCCTTTGTATCGTAAGGCTATCTGAAAAGAACTTACCTTGTGAGGTTGCTAATACTTATGTCGGTATTTAAACACTTTTGATTGGGATTTGCCTTCCATCGCCTTCTTCAAAGAAATGATATTTATCAACTTCACTCTCATTCGCTTCGCTCATACTCGTAATCTCAAACTTGTTTGAGATATTGATAAACATCGTCTCCCATTTTTATTTTTTTTGTCTGTTTACGATGTTTGAGAATAAACGGGAGTGCGACAGCACGAGAGTGAAATTCTCAAATATCAAAGAAATGAACACTCGTATATATGTGTCATATACCATCTATTATCCAATGTTGAATTTTCATTAGAATTCAACATATTACAGATTAAAGGTAGTGCTTCATCAAAACTAACACACCAATCACTCATCGGTTTGTAAATACATTTAAATTTAGTATCTATACCTTTTTGAATACAATAAACACAATTTATATTCTTTTTTTCATTTATCCGTGAGTAAAAGTCGCAGGCAGTCCGCGAAAATATTTTGATTATTAAAAAGTTTATGAGTAGTAATATAACCATGACTGACTATAAATACCAAAAGATTATTTTTCTGAGCAATGATTTTGCGGGAGGAAGCAAAACATTTAATAAGAATATCCAAATGTCATTCACACCCACCAAAATGAATGTTAAGTTTATCCACTATATGAACGACCAGACAGAGACGAAAACCAGAATTCTTTACATGGATAGAATTGGAATTATTGGAACATTCGCGGATAGTAATATAGCAAACATTTCAAATCTCGGTTATAATTTGGGTGTTGTCGGATGGACTGACGGCCAATATACATTTAAAATCCTTGAAACTGACAGCGGAAATATTGACACAGGAAATTTAGCGGGGCGAATTGTTGTGTGTTTGGAATTCGTAGGGTAGGTGAAACCTACCCACAATGTTGTGAATTTTATTCACAACGAATTCGTTGCATAGCAACAATGTATGAATTTAGAAATTCATAACTATTTCTTGCTTAATAATATATATGATGCTTAAGATAAACAATGTCAAGGTGAAGCCAGTAAAACAAGAGGGTGATGGAAACAAAAAGGCCAAGGGTTATAAATTATTTAATGAGCCGTATGCCAACATATTTCTACTTGCCCGTAAGAAGAGCGGTAAGACGACAGCACTCTTTGAAATACTGAAACGGACAACAGACAGAAAAACCCGTATTGTTATTATCGCTTCAACAATCCACAAGGACTACATTTATAAAGCAATGGTTAAGCACTTTAAGAACAGAGGCAACCCGATGGCAATATATACCTTTCTCAAATCAGACGGGAATCTCCGACGTGTCGGAGATAGTGTCATAGACTATGAACTAGACAAACTGAACAGGCAGGATGAAGAGCACGAAGGTGAAGTAAAACAGGATGATAAAGAACCGATGGAGAAACCACAATTTCTTTATTTCGGAAAAGAAAAGAAACAGACAAATGAAGCACCGAAAGAAAGACCAAGTAAGTATATTTCGCCAGAGGTTGTTTTTGTTTTGGATGATTTAGGGAGCGGTTTAAGAGATAAGTCCGTAAGCGATTTGTTAAAAAAGAATGGGCACTATAAATCAAAGGTGATTATGTCTAGTCAGTATCTGAACGACCTACGACCAGAAGCCATTAAGCAGTTAGATTATCTATTAATCTTTCCAAGTCAGTCTCAGGATAAAATGGAACTCGTGTATAAACACTTAGACTTATCTTTTGATTTTGATTACTTTCTTCAAAAGTATCACGAAGCAACAAAGGAGAGGTTTAATTTTCTTTATGTTTCAAGTGTTGATGATGAGTTAAGAAAAAACTTTGCTTATCGGTTGAAATAATGATATTTATGAGCATCGCTTTCATCCAATGTTGAATTTTAAATAAAAATCAACATAACGCTCATTCTCGCAATCTCAAACATGTTTGAGATATTCATAAACATCGAAAAACGATGTTTAAAAATGTTTTTGTTTTTGAAGTAGTCAAAAACAAAGATACACGAAAGTCGAAGACGAAAGTGCGGAATTTTAAATATCAATAATTATTTTTTTTCTGTATTATATATGCCAGTATCACCAGTGATAATTTCACAACCATCAGGATATAACATCGGATACAATCCATCAATGCCACAGAAGGGAGGAAAAAAAGTATCTCGGACAAGATCAAAGAAGAAGGGATGTGATCAAAAGGGAGGAAAGATTAACTGGGCTAAAGTCGGAAAAACCGCCTTGGCTGTTAATAAATTTCTTCGCGATAATAAGGTAATCTCTAGGACTGCGGGGGCATTGAGTAGTGTTGGGGTGCCTTACGCGGGTAGTGTTAGTGCTACTGCCGCAAAACTTGGGTATGGTAAGCAACGAGGAGGTGCTGTAAAGTTCCGTTGATATTTATGAGCATCGCTTTCATTCGCTATGCTCATTCTCGCAATCTCAAACATGTTTGAGATATTCATAAACATCGTAAAACCGATTTATTTTTTCTTAAAACAAAAAATAGATGTTTTAGAATAAGCGGGAATGCGAAGCATGAAGCGCAATTCTAAAATATCAAAGGCTAAGGTAAGACCCCCACGAGTTTATAGAAATAAGAGCGGGAGGCCATATATTATCCAGAAGGGTAAAAAATATTATCTTAATTTTGGTAAGAAAACAAATGATTTAAGCACATTACAAATCGTTAAACTTTTTATGAAATATATTGGTAAGCCGAGGCCGCAAAGGGCTAGTCGCAAACCAAGAGAAAAAATAATCAAATCTGATTTCAATCGTCTTGAACATGAGAACCGAAACCAAATACAAAGCAACTTACAAAAGAAATATGAGTTAATACATGACGAGGAAGAAAAGGAAAAGAAGAAAAGGGAGGATTTAGAAGAAGAAAAGAAAAGGCTAGAACGAAAAGACGTAGCAGATGTGAAGGAAAGGCAGGATGAGTTAGCAAGGATACACCGCAATGAACTATCCGATATCAAGGAACGACAAGAACAAAAAGACAGAGAACTAAGAAGGGAGCAAAAACTCATAGAGGATTTACAATACGAACAGCAAAGGAACCAAAGATTGGCTATTATGCCACCGCCACAGCAGTATCAATATATCATGCCACAACAACAGGGACAACCACAAGCACCGCCACAAGCACCACCATTAGCACCACCATTTGGAGCACCACCACAAGCACCAGCCTTACCTAATTTAGGAGATGAAGCACCATTGAAAACGAAAGAGCAATATGAGGAAGAAAAAAAGCAAAAGCAGAAAGATATTGAAACACTGAAATTAGCAGGATATACAGATAAGTTCATAAAAAAGATGAGTCTCAAAGACTTACAAAAAGCCAGTCAAGATATTCAGATGGCTATAGCCACAGCGACATCTTTAGAAGAACAGAAAAAATTAGCAGAAGAATATAAACAAAAACTTGAAAAGGAAAAAAAGAAAGCGGAAGAAAAGGGTAAGCATCTTGAAAATTTACAAATTAATCAATTTTTAATCTCTGGATTTTCAAAAACTTATCACCCAACCATTACCATAAAAGAGTTAGCACAGGCTTTAAAAAAGAGACTAGATAATGATGGTCATAACAAATTAAATTACAAAGACACTTCAAAGTGGATTATTAACATGATTAAAAGGTTTAATATTGATGTTGGAAGTGAGGTGGAAAACGTAAAAAGAAAAGTGGCGGATTACGCTAGATATGAAGAGTATATGGGGTATCTCCAAAATGTTGGAGATATTAAACAAAAAGGTAGTGGAGCGAAAACATTAAATGAATTAATTGATAAGGTATTTTCAATAGCGAAAATAAAAAAATATTTATCCCGCAAAGATTGGAAACACACAATGAACAAACATGATTTTGTAAATACTCTAACTAACAAAATGACAATAGACCCAAATGTAGATAAACAAGTTTCAGCGGATTTAAATGTTGATGAAGGGATGCCCCAACCGCTACCCCCGCCACCAGATGATATTCACAAATCCGCTCTCCCGTCTGCGACTACCGAGCGGTTGGAGGGGGTTTCACCCCCTACCATACCCCCGGGTTTGGAAAGGGGCATAGCCCCTTCCGTAAACATCGATGGGGAGAGTAATATTGAAAAACCCATAGACGATGTTTTATCAAATATCTCAAATAAGTTTGAGATTACGGGAATGAGTGATATGTTGAATTTAAATGAAAATTCAACATTGGATGAAAATGTAGTTGATGAATATCAGCAAGGAGAAGGGAGGGGGCTAATGACTAATGAAATAGACGACATAATGAAAAAATATGGATGGTATCTCGGAGCGATAGCAAGTGATGAAATCTACAAACTAAATCCAGAAAAAAGAAAACGATACGGATTTATTATGAATTTGGATAATCACAAACAAGCGGGGTCTCATTGGATTGCTATATGGGTAAGTCTGGATAAAGACAGGTCAGTGGAAGTGTATGACCCATTAGCACTTTACCAACCAACGGAAGACTTTCAACAACAAATGAAACGACTAATTGACAAAAGCCACCCCGATAGTTATTTATTAATGAAGGTTAATCAAGTAAAACAACAATCTGACACAACCGACACATGCGGATGGCACTCAATGAGGTTTTTAATGGAGCGAGCGAAAGGCAACCGCTTTAAGTTTGCTAGCGGATATACAGACTTAAAAGAAGAAGAAGCGGAAAAGTTGAAAGCACAGAATCGTTATGGTAATTTTGATACTTTTATTTGAAAGATAGTTATCAACTACACTCTCATTCGTTTCACTCATACTCGTAATCTCAAACTTGTTTGAGATATTGATAACCATCGAAAACCGATTAATTTTTTTGAAAAAGAAAAAAACGATGTTTAGAATAAGCGATAGTGCGACAGCACGAAGCGCAATTCTAAATATCATGGACTATAAGGGAGGGCGAAGTAGTGGTATCTATTACATAAATAGTAAAAACAGAATAACAGGCACAGATAGCGACTTTACACACGAAATAAACTTAAAATCACTGGACAATCCCACACATTGTAAAATTATTCATATCTATGTTCCAAAGTCGTATTACTCTGTGGCTTCGCCATATAATACTTTTACTCTTAGCGAAGACGGGTATGAGGCTTTAATTACTATACCTGAGGGAAACTACACAATGAACAATCTAAAAAATAAGTTGTCGGAGATACTAACCGCAGACAGCCCTAATAATTATACTTATGTTGTATCCAGTAATAATACCAACATAGAACCAGAGGATGGCAAATTAACATTCAGTGTTTCAAATAACGGAGGTATTCAACCGCGATTTATATTTGATGGTGATACCCGTATTCACGAAGTAATGGGGTTTGATAGAAATTCCACATATTTCTTTGCAAATGATTTTATTAAATCACCAAATGTAATTATTCTAACTGGAGAAAAGACTTTGTATCTTCAATCGGACTTAGTGGGGGAAGGTGATAATCATGTGCTACAAGAAATATATACTGCCAACGAAATACCATTTGGAGCCGTTATATACGACGGAAGCGGGTCGGAGTATGGTAAGAAATTATCCACCAGTTCAAATAATGTATTTAGGTTTTACTTGACGGACGAAAACGATCAGGCTATAAATCTTAATGGTTTGGGTATTGTAATGACTTTGTTTATTTACAGAGAGACTAATTATTTTAATTTATTTACATCCTTTTTCAATCTTTTGAAACAGAGATAAAGATATTTGACAATTTCACTTCTATCTTGCTAATCGCAAGATTTTTCGTTTATTGTCAAACATCGAAACCATTAAAGCAAAAACGATGTTTGTAAAACACACGGGAGCGGTAGCGGGAGTGTGGATTTACAAATATCAATTAATTATTTTTTGATTTAATTATTTTTTCTATAAATATATTCTTGTAATCTCAAACTTGTTTGAGATAGTTAGCAAACAATCTAGATAGACAACTGCCTAAAAATAAAAAACAAAATGCCAACTCAACACGGAGGCGAACTAGACTTTTCTAGAACTGACTACATCAGTGCTTCTTATCGTTTGAATAAACTCGCCCCACGTGAGGGTTCCGCTTCATTTGAAGTCACCACTGCTGGCGGACAAGAACGATCATTTGACCTTATCAGTCGCCCGTTCAATCTCGCTCGGTCTTATTTGAGTTTTTACTTATACTATGAAAGCGCCTCTTGTTGCCAACACTTATACTAGAATTTTTATGGACTGCCTTTCGCAAATTTCTCAAATTCAACTTCAGACCCGTAGCGGTGTTTATCTGTGCGACGTTAACAACCTTAGACATGTGACTAAGATGTTGTGGAAACCAGAAATGAGTTTGAAGGATTTCCTTGACCTTCCTAACCACGGGGATGCTAGTGGATACGGATGTATGCTCCAAAAGTGTAATGCTAACGGCTTGATTAACATTAGTGCCGTTGAAGCAACTAGAACGGCCTTTCGTGCGGCCGCTGATGGTAATAACGATGCTGCTGCGCAACTCAGGGTCTATTGCGAGAGCCAGTGATTTCTGCTCGTCGTCACGATGATGCTGCTTTGACGACTGG
>WBZZ01004665.1:0-75000 GCA_019918135.1 Paulinella micropora
CCTGGACAAGTACTTTGCGCCCGAACCGGCCCCCCAGCAGCAGCAGCATTGGCTCTCGCTGGGCGCCCTCGAACGCCCCTCAAGTCCGCCGGCTGAACTAAACTAGGCCCCCCCCCCCCCGGCTGTTTCCCCACCCCGGCCGTAGGGGCACGGCCGCGTTCGTGTAATTATAAAAACCAAGACCGCCCGTGGGTCCCGGGGCCGCGATTGGCCAGCGGGACGAGCCCCGTCTGGGCCAGACCACTGCTGGGGGTGGCGGTACCGTACGGCAGCTGTCCCGGTCGTAGCACTCCACCCACCGTCGCTTGTATCCAAACCGGTGTTTTATTGTAAGCCGCTTTTTCCGCCCCGCCCGCGGTGCGCCGCGCACCCCCGGAGCCAGAATTGTCCTGCCGACGTGATGGCCACCGCTCAGCACCAGGCCCCGTACCGCCAGCTCGCTGCCTGTCCTCCCTGGTTGGCGGAAATACCAACCAGCGTTTCTCTTCAGCTTGCTTCTTTGTTAATTTGGGCGACGGGGGCACCTCTTAGTAATCAGGCACTACGCGGAGTATGGGTAGGTTGTGATCGCGCCGCCAGTCATGTAGCTGCTGTATAGCTGCGTCACTGAACCGGCTACAGCCCCGGAGTTCCCGCAGTTTGGGCAGATCCCAGCAGTGCCGCAGCGCGGCGTCCGTGAGCTGCGTACACTGTTTGAGGTACAGTGTCTGCACGCGTCCGTGAGCTGCGTACAAAAGCTGAGGCGGAGTTCCCTCAGGCTGCCCAGACCCGCCAGGTATTGCAGTGAACCATCATCGAACTGCGCACAGAAGCTGAGGTCCAGTGTCCGCAGCCCGTTCAGCCCAGCTAAGTGTGCAGTGAATCGTCTGGGAGCGCCGTACAGTTGTTCAGGATAAGTGTTTCCAGGTTTGACAGTGGTGGTAGGTTTTCTAGCGTCTGCAGGCTGGTACAGTTACTAAGGTCCAGCTCTCGTAGCGAGTCCAACCCCTGCAAAAGTGTATCGTGGGTGAGCCTGCCACACGAGCGGAGATCAAGTCTCTGCAGGCTAGGCATCGGCGGTAGCATTTGATTCCCAATGAGCTGGAAACAACAAGCGAGGCGTAGCTCCTGCAGAGAAGACAGGTCTCTCAAGTACTGCAGTCTCTTCCGTGACCCAGGAGAGTGCTAGCCACTGCAGGCGCTGCGGTTGTAGGAGCGCGAGCGCAGAGACATTGAACCTAACGTTTGTGAGGTCAAGCTTCTGCAGGTTTCGCAGCTCAGCCAAGCGATGGATTACTCCTATCGTGACGCGGGGGTGTGAGCTGAGGTTGAGCGCCCTGATGTAGGGAAAGGCCCTCCCCATGGCCGAGATACTTTGGTGCGTGAGGAGGTCGCCGTGTGATTGTGGCTTATGCGTACTTCATCCACTACCAGACCAGACAGACACGTTCCCCCTGCCACTTGTCCAGACCGCGTAGCGCCGCGCAGCCCAGTAAGGCACGTCACCTGGACCCCGGCCTCACTCCAGACCCGGCTGGGCCAGGCCAGGAAGGTTAAAACCTCGGCCTCCGTGTCCAGGCGGAGCTCCGCACGGCGAAAGCGCACCCAGGCCTCCGGCTTGTCTAGAAATCGGCGCAGTTCGGGGCTCACCGCCCCCAGCTTGGGATACTGGCCCAGGTAGCCCCGGAGGTGGTGCCAAACCCTCGGTCGGGAACCCCAAGGTGTGCCCGCCTGGGGGGGGGCAGAGCGGCGATCCATGGTTTTCGTTGGCCTTTCGGTACTTCGCGGGGTAGACCCGCGTCGCGGACGGGGGGGGCCAAGACCGCGGAGGCGGGAGGGGGCGGAGGGGGGGGGGGCGGATGGGGGGGAGAAGCCCCCCCCCCCCGGCAGCGGCCCTCTCGCGCTCGCAAGTGGGGAGGGGGGGGGCTGGCCCGGCGGGCCCTGCCCGGCAGCAACCGGCAAGCAGGACGAGGCGGTGTCTTTGGTTAATCTTAAGACTGTGTTATTTCGTGGCGGGGGCCCTACGGCCTCTGTCGCCGGTTGCTTCCCTCGGGGCACTCCCGCGCGCACGACGTTACGGACAGCGACACTGGTCCGCAGCGTCGAGACTCTGTCGGGCTTTCGCAAGAGGACCTCTCCCTCCCTTGGCCGGGCATTTGGTTATTCCTGACTGGTCAGCAGCCGGCCGAGCGAGGTTGCTCTTACCTGACGAGCGCAGCCTGTCCTGCGTTACGTGCTGGTTCCGTAGGGGTGGTCTGCCCTAGGCGGTGTGCCGCCCCCCTGGGCGCTGCCAGGCGGAGGCCCGGGCCCTCACGCCAGTGCCTTGGCCACGGAGCACTGGCTCCCAGAGCCGAGGGGCTGGGTTGCAGCGGCCGCAGAGCAAAGACCAGGACCAGCTGGCTCTCTCCTGGCGATTGCGGTACGGCACACCAGACATCCACGGTAGCCAGTACTTGTTTAGTCGGGTCAAGGCTAGCGCGGCGTGCGTTACGCGCTGGCCCTGGTTCCGTAGGTGCGGGCACTGCACTAGGAGGGGGAGGGAGAGAGAGCGAGGGGCGGGGGAAGGGGGGGGGGGGAGAGGAAGGGGCAGAGGCGGCGGTGGCCGACACTATGCACAGGACGGCGGGAGCGTTCCGGCAGGTGCGCGGGCGCCAGCGCGCTGCCGAGCGCAAAGTGGGCGCAGAGTACGGTCGGGGGCAGGGCCCAGCACTCAGGTCCTGGTCAAAGAGGCGGCCTGGAAGAAGAGGGCCCGGGCGTCCGTCGCCGCGCCGACCTGCCAGGCAGTAGCGGCTGGTTAAAGCTGGTCGCCCGCTAAAGGCGGCGGCTAGGTTTTCGACGCGCCGCACGTCCCAGCTGGCCAGGGGCTGGTTGAAGGCAGTGGCGTCCAGGAAGGCGCCCGACAGGTCCGTCACCCTGTCGGTGCGCCACGCGTCCAGCGGCTGGTTAAAGGCGGAGGCCTGGGCGAAGACGGCGCGCAGCGACGTCACGGCCGGCAGGCGCCACTGGCCGACCACCGGCGATTAAAAGAAGTAGCCCCCGCAAAGGAGTGGTCCAGGGACCTCACCTCGCCCAGGCCCAGCGGGGCTCGGCCGGCAGGCTCGTCAGGCGCCGGCAGCCCCGGAAGTGGCTGCCCCAGGCGGGGTGTAGGCTGACCCCCCCCAGCTCGTGATGGCTACCAGGGACTCGCGCGTCGCTGCCTCGGCGTCCTGCATGGTCCAGCCGCTCAGGCGCGCCCGCGTCGTGGCGTAGTAGCGGCCGGCGGTGGGGAAAACACGCTCGCAGCCGGTCGGGTAGCGCCCGCACTCGAGGACCTGGCCGTCGCTCCAAGCGATGGACGCTCCGGGGGCCAGGGGGTAGGCCGGGAGGCGCAGCATTTGGCCGGCGGCCACCTCCCACACGGAACGGAACACGGGGAGGAAGGCTCCCCCGCGGGGGGCTCGTCGCGCTGGTGGTCGTGGTCGTCGCCGGCGCGGGGGCTCGGTCACGCTGCGTGCGCGTGGTCGTCGCGCGCGCGCGTGTGTCGTGGTCGTCGCCGGCGCGGGCGGCTCGGTGGCGGGGGCTCGGTCGCGCTGGTGGTCGTGGTCGTCGTCGGCGCGGGCGGCTCGGTGCGCGGGCGGCTCGGTCGGCCGCGTCGTCGTGGTCGTGGTCGGCGCGGGGGGCTCGGTCGCGCTGGTGGTCGTGGTCGTCGCCGGCGCGGGCGGCTCGGTGGCGGGGGCTCGGTCGCGCTGGTGTCGTGGTCGTCGTCGGCGCGGGGGCTCGGTGGCGGGGGCTCGGTCGCGCTGGTCGTCGTGTCGTGGTCGGCGCGGGGGCTCGGTCGCGCCGGTCGTCGTGTCGTGGTCGGCGCGGCGGCCGGTGCGGGCGGCTCGGTCGCGCCGGTCGTCGTGGTCGTGGTCATCGTCTTCGTCGGCGGCGGCGCGGGCGGCTCGGTCGCGCTGGTAGTCGCGCTGGTAGTCGTGGTCGTCGTCGTGGTCGTGGTCGTCGGCGGCGCGGGCGGCTCGGTCCGCTGGTGTCGCTGGTCGTCGTCGTGGTCGTGGTCGTCGGCGGGTCGGTGGCGTGGGTGTCGGCTCGTCGCGCTGGTCTGTCGTGGTCGTCGTGCGTGGTAGAGGGTGCAGAGCTCAGCGGAGGCGGCCGGGTGGTGGTGGTCGTGGTCGTAGCGGCCCGCCCGGGCGGGAACTGCCCGGGTCGCGCCCGGGGGAGAAGAAGAAGCGGCAGTAGGGAAGAAGAGGGCAAAGTCCGCGGGCGAGACTAGGGCGCGCCCCTTCCGATACTACAGTAGGCTCAGCAGGCCGCACAGCCAGCTAGCGCGCGGCATGAGGCTTGCGGTGGCGTGGGCGAGGGAGGTTTGCGAGGGGGTGAGAGAGGGCTGCTTCCGAGTCTGCGGGGAGGGGGCACGTGTTGCCACCGCGCCGACTCCTGTGCTTCTTTGAACCAGGTACTGCTTTCGAACCAGCCAGGCAGCGGCGAGGGCCCGTGCGGCGAGGGGGGGCAAAGGGCGGGAGGGGGGCGGGCGGGCACGGGGTGCACGAGGGCGGGGAGAGGAAGAAGAACAGCCTACGGGAGGAGGGGGCGGCAGGGAGTCTCTTCTGCCTCGCTCTCGCGCAGCCCCTTCTCCTCCCCCCCCCCCCCCGGGCCCCCGCGGGCCGGCGGGCGTGCGCCTGCCGTTGGGCGGGAGCCGCGCCGCGCCGTTTGGCGGTCGCCGTCAGCACGGGAGACGGCCGCACGCAGGGTTCGTCCGCTAGCACCGCACGGAAGTGAGGAGTATGTCCCCTGCCCGCGGCGGGCGTGGTAGGAAGGAGACCTGCCCTCCTGCCTCGGGAGAAGGGGAGTGCGCGCGCCCCCCGGCCTTTTTGCTGACCGGCAGGGTGTTTGTCCCCCCGCGCCCCCCGGCCTGCCGCCTAGCGGCGTGCCCGGCAGCTCCGCTTCCTCCGGCCCAGCCAGCAGCCGCCAGCGCCCACGCAGGCACCGCCGAGCAGGGCCAGGACGTAACAGGCGGGCGAGAGCGGCGGTCGTCGGCCGCCGGTCGGCCGGGGCCGGGCCCAGGACGCCGGCCGGTAGTGCGTGGCGCTGGCATTGTGCAGCAGCGCCTCGCCCACGCGCGCCCAGGCCACCAGGGCGACGGCGGGCCCCGTCGTCAACGTCGTGCCCGACACGTGCCGGTTGTAGCGCGCGGGCGTGGCCAGCCCCGTGGCCGGACAACTGTCGCTGAGCCAGAGGCCGCGCGTCCGTCGCGTATTGAGCCAAGCCAGCGCGGCCAGCGCCCGGCCGCGCAGGTCCCGCCCGGGTCCCCGCCCGGGTCCGGGCGGCGCGCACCAGCACCGCTACGGCGTACACGTACACGCTGGCCAGGCTGGTCTCGTCGGGGCTGTGCGGGTCGTTCACGAGGTTGCCAAAGGCGCCCGTCGGGCGCTGGTAGCGGGACAAGCGTGACGAGGTCCTGGTGCAGCCACTCGGTCGCCCGGCCGTCGTTGGTGCGCACCACGTAGCGGGCCAGCGCCAGCAGCGCACAGGCGTGGGCCCTGCCCCATTTCGCGCCGTTGGTGGCGCCCGTGGTGGCGCACCGCCCGTGCCACCACAGCCCGTCCGCCGGGTCGACGAACGCCTGCCTGGCCTGGGCCAGCATGGCCCCGGCTTCGTCGGGATAGTCGGCCAGCAGCGGCGCGCCCGCCATGTACACGTCGTCCAGCCACAGCCACCGCCGGCACCTGCGCCCGCGGCTGCGCCCAAAGTTCCGGACCAGGAGGCCCGTCCAGTTCGTGTGCCGGGGCCAGTGCCGCACGCCACGGAGGGCGGCGCAGTACACGTCCTGTGCACCCTCGACGTCGCGGAACAGGCTCCCAAACAGGCCTAGCCGGTCTCCGGCGGTCCACAGGAAAGCCACCGGGAAGTGGTGCTTTAGCCACCAATCCGGCTGCCCGGGCGCCAGGGCTTGGGCGCGGAGCAGGCTGGCGACGGCCGGGGCCGCGTCCCACGGCGGGTTCCGTAACGCCTCCAACGCTACGGCCGACTCGTAGTTCCAGCCGTAGTAGCCCGTCCAGCCCGGCACTAGCAGCCGCGCTGGCAAACGCTCGCGTAACAAATCACCCAACCAGGCCACCGTGCCGCTGTCACGGAAGTGTGACACGGCCAGCCAAGCGCAAAGCAGCATCTGCCGCCCTAGCCGCACGCAGTTCCGTTCTGCTCTGGTGTCAGGCCAGGGAGAGGGGGGAAAGGCCTGCTTTCCCCCTACTGCCACCGCCGCGGGCTGGCTCGTAGACCCGAGGGCGGGGAGGAAGCCGGGGAAGGAAGGGCAGAGTTTTCGCGCCAGCCGTCCACGCGCACGCTCCTGCTCTGGCCCCCTCCCCCCCCCCCCGCCGCCGGGCAGAGCCAAGGAACCAGGGGGGGGGGGGACAGGCGGGGAGAGGAAAGCGGAAGGGGCAGAGCGGGCCGCCCGGGAACCAACAGGAAAAACGCCAGGGGTTTTATTGTACTGTCCGAGCGCCCCCCTCTCGCTACCCCTCTCCACCCCTCCTCTTCCGAATCTCTCCTCGCGGACGCGCGCGCGAGCACCCCCCGGGCAGCAGCACAGCCCCATGGACTTGTTGCACGAGGACTCGCGGGCGGGCTTCGAATACAGCCGGGACGTCGTCACCCGGCTGCTGTTGGCCAACTACGATAACGGTACGCGCCGCCACGACAGCTGCTACTGGGCCGACCTGCTCGTCCTGGCCTGCCACAACCGGACGCTACCCGCTCCCCAGCTAGCGACGTTGGCCGAAGAACTCCGCCGCAGCGTGGTGGTAGATTTCGTGCTAGCCAGCGTCGTCCGCCTCCTGCACTGCCAGCCCGCGCTGAATGCCAGCGTGCTGGCGGACGCCTTGCTGTCCGTGCCGGGCTTGTGGTTTACGCCCGGAGACAATCGCTCGGTGTTCTGGTCAGAGAACCATCTTCTTCTTTGGTCCTCGGCGGCCCCGGTGCTGTGCAGGCTGGGCTGGGCGGCGCCCCGCTGTCCCGTCGGCTGGCGGGCACGGACGTTGGCGTACCTGCGCGAAAAGCACGCGGTCGGTTTCTATGAATTTGCTTCCGGGGTGTACTCGCCCTGGACGTTGGTCGGGCTCGTGAACTTGCACGACCTGGCGGACGACGCCGAAGTTCGCGGGCTGGCCGCGCAGTGCGCGCAGGCGCTGGTGCGGCAGCTGCGCCAGTACAGCAGCGAGGCGGGCCTGTGGGCCGTGCCGCAGATGCGGTACCAGGGACGGCACGACGCGCTGACGTGGAACCTCGTGCTGCTGAGCGGGCCGCGGCGCGACCTGTTCGGCTACTTCGCCGGGGTGTGGGACGGCCGCGCGCGCGACTTCAGCTTGTACAAGAGCACGGCGTTCGTGCTGCTGGTCACGGAGCTAGCCCTGTTCGGCGGCGTGGCGGGCGGCCCGCGCCTGCTAGCCCTGGACGAACGGCTGGCGATCGGCCGGCCGGCGGCCGAGCAGCGGCAGGCGCTGGCTAGCTGGGCCGCCGACGCGGGCGGGCTCGACGAGTGGGACCTGACGGCGCTGGGCTGGAGCCTGGGCGCGTACGTGGGGCCCGGGACCAGCGAGCACACCTTCCGGCTGCTGCAGCACTGGCAGCTGTGGGACAACCACCAGTTTGTGTGTGCCAAGCCCTGGGGGCATTGGTCGGCGCACGTGATCACCAACGACGCGGGCTGGTTGCTGCGGGAAGTGACGGGGTCCTCGCTGCTGCACGCGCAGGCGGTGCTGTGGCGCCGCGGCAACGCGTCCCTCGGTTCCTTCCAGCACTACCACCCGGGGCTCCGCGGCTGGCAGCAGCGGCCGCTGTCGGCGGGGCTCGGCCGCACCGAGCTCTGGCTCGCGAGCGGCCGGCTGCGGGGGCACGGCTCCGAGCGCGTGCTGGTGACGCACCACGTGTCCGGCTCGGATCACCTGCCCTGGATCGAGCAGAGCCAGCACGTGGCGCTCGTGGCCTTCAGGCGCAGCGCCGACGTGGCCCTGGCCCGGGGCCTCAGCCGCACCGGGGTGCTGCTCGTGGTCGAGACCGTGGGCGAGGGGGAGCTGGTGCGCAGCCGGACGGACGACGCCGCCGGCCGGCGCTGGTTCCTGTTCCACGAGCCCGAGTCCGCCGCGTACGCCGCGGTCCTGACGCCGTGCGGCGAAGAGCTCTGTGCCGGCTCGGGCCGCCGCCGCCGGCAGGTCTGGGCCGTGGCCGTAGGGCAACCGGCCCTGCACGGCAGCTTCGAGAGAACTTTTCGCAGACGATAGCCCGCAGCCGCGTGGACTGGCACTGGCCCGGGCGGACCCTGGTAGCGCGGGCCCAAGTAGACGACCAGTCGCTCGAACTGCGCTGGCGGCGCCACACGGGCCCGATCTTCCGGACGACCCTCGCCTTGAGTTTCTACCTGGTCTGCCTGGCCGTGGTCTGCGCGCTCATGTGCTGGTGCTGCAGCGTCCTGTACGAGATCCGGTCCTCTACCTTTTCCGCGCTGAGCACCCAGCGGCACCGCTACCACCTGGTCGGGTCCCGCCGGCTCGGGTCCCGCCGGCGCGCCGGCTGTGGGTGTTGCGAGCGAGGCCGCCGGTGCTGCCTCCGCTGTCTGCGGCATCCCACGGCGTGGCGACTGCGGTTCTGCCTAGTGCTAGTGAAGGTCGCTTGGTTCCTGCTTTTGTTGTTGCCGGTATTCCTGGTGGGCTGCTGGCTGCTGGCCCTGAACCACACGGGCGACAGCGACCCCGGGGCGGCGGCGTGAAGGGCTGCGCCCGGCGCCCAGAGTTCGCTGTTATTAAAGTCGGGGCAAGCCTGGTGCTGGACGGTTAGTTCGGGATTCGGTGTTCCGTCCCTGCCGCCGTGCTCGGGGTAGCGAAAATCACCCCTAGCCCTTCAGCGACTACGCGACAGAAGAATTCGACAGAAGAGTTCCTTTTTATTCAGTACCACATTCCGTCTCATATCGTCCACTCGCAGGCACCGGCGGCGGGCGCCGGTGAGGCCTTTCTGCTGCTTGCTGCCGGTACTGGTCCTCGAGTCTCTGGATCATGAACAGGCACTGGTTATCTCTTCTCTGTAATGCAGGTAGGGTTGCCAGCGCTGATTCACGCAGATCAGCAGCAGTGTACCGGCAGCTGCGCCACGGGTCAGGCCGACCAATGCCTGGCACCACCAGGAAGCGGGGCAAACACACGTGCGCTGGTAGGCGCTCCTGCTTGGCCAGGATCCAGTCTGCCCCCCCCCCCCCTGGGCCCGGCCCGAGCGCCTCGTGGCGGACAGGGGCGGGCGTACTCAAGGGGGCTAGTTCCACCAGCTTGGCAGGCAAGCCAAGCCGCTTTCCTTCTTTCTTTCCTCTCCCCCCCCTCCCCTTTCATCCCCCCCTCCACTTCCCTCCCCCCCCTCCCTCCCCCTTGCTTCCGTGTGCTGTAGTCGAATTGCTAGTTTGAAGGAAAGGGGCAGGCCGATTCCAAGCAAAGAATAACAAAGTGCACGCGCGATTGGGTTCCCCTTCCCCATGGCAGGCAGTACCGGTGACGTGAAGCAGGTCTGCGCCAACGCTGGGCAAGGCGGTTTACCTCCGGATTTATCGAAGCAGGCCCGGACGTTGGCGACGTTGACATCGGACCATCTTCCCCCGTTGTCCAAAGTGTTGTTTGTGCTACTCGATATACCGCAAACACTCTGCCCTCGGCAAGGCGCGGGCGCTATTGAAGGGTGCGACGCACTCGTGCTGGTGCACACACCGGCCGAGCAGCAACGGCGTGAAGAGGAGCATTCCGGCCTGCGCGGGGTCACCGGGGCCGGGCAGGCACGTGCCGGCCTGCGCAAGGCCGCCGAGGAAGGGCTGCTGCTGAAGCTGTGCCAGCAACTGCCCGGCGGCCTGGAGGCTATGCAAAAGAGGCAAGGCCGCATCCAGGCAGTGTACTACTGGTTTGTCGGCAATGCGCAGACGACGACGCAGTGGCTGTATCGATTTAAGGAACGCGACGGTGGCCCCGCACAGTGCATGCAGAGATTGCTAGCCCGGTATGATGATCGCCGACAAACCGTCGGCCAACGAGCAGACCAGCTAGAGGAATGGGCCCGTGATTATGACCCAGCGCAGTCAGGGACTGACTGTGACACGCCGCTGCGACAAATATTCGGGAGCCGTAATCCTCCTACCTTGACTGCCCCTGTGGTTGTCACCTTTAACTTACCATTCTACAAGCAAGCGCCGGTGAAGCTGAACGTTCCTCTGCGCCAAGCCTGCCTACAAAGTCTGGAATCGGACGCCTGTCATGGATAGACCTCGAGGAGCGGGCGAGCATTTTGGAGAAGCGCTACCCTATCGATGAAGATATACGAAGGGCCGAGTACGTACTGCGCAACTATATTCTACAGTCCGTAAGCCAAAGCGGTGAACTCATGCTTACTTGGGAACAACCGTACGAAACAAAAATGGTAACCAAGGTAGGCCCGGATGGGTCGACGCGCAGGTTCCCTACGAGGGAGTACGTAAGCCTTACCTACTGGAGAAATTCCGACGAAGAAGAGTACACGTTGCCAGTCACGGACGAACCGCCGCATGCTTACTCCGCCACGACATGGGAATCCCTAGCCCATCCTTCGCTGCCTGAGTCTAAACGAGAGGAGGCAACAAATACACTTGCGTGGGAGTTAATGTTCGATGATGCAGTGTCGTTGGACGCCGACAATGGAATTGAACCACATAGGCTACCTGATGGTAAAGTAGGCAGGTGCTTGTTGAATTACCTAATCGCTAACAAGCAAGTTGTATTGTGCGATATTCCAGAAGAGCCTTCACTATACAAGGTCAAGCCGCCTCTGCTACCTCAGGTATGGCCGAGCAAGCTAGCTCGCTTGGGGCCCGAGCAGCTGTTGGAGGCAGCGTCTGTGCAAGAGCTGGACGGGGTGCTAGAAAGGCTGCGGCTTTATTACAACAAGTTGTATCTGCACTCTAGCGTGGACCTCTTCCTGCAAACGCTCAAGAGGGCCTTGCTGCCTCTAGAGGGAACAGGAGTACCCTTCTGGACGAGAGCGAGGCCCGCCTCCGCGCCTGGGAGGCACTGGTACGGCTGGGGATCAAGATGAAATCACCGCGGGGCCGGCTGATGTACGTATGTCTGTAAACAGGATTCTCTCGAGACTGTCCAGGGAAACGATGTTTCAGCAATGGGAAGACCAAGAAGAAAAGTAAGCAATGAAACTCGCGGTGGACACTACAATACTAGGGGATGAGAGTTAGATTTTAGGCCGGGCCCGGTGCCTGGCAGCTAGCTGGGTAGGAGTTGAGGGTCGGAGCGCGAAGGGACAGGCAGGAGAGAAAAGTTTCTTTTAATGAGTAATACTTAAAGCACTTTGTGCCAGCTCGTCCACTCGCCGAAAGAACCGGCGCAGGCGCCGGTTGAGCCTTTCTTCTGCTTTCTTCCAGTACCGGCCCTTGACTTTCTGGATAGTGAGTATGCACTTGTTATATCTTGGTACATCCGGTAGGTCTTCCAGCGCTGATTGAGGCAGATCAGCAGCGATGTCCCAGCAGCTCCGCCACGGGTCACTCCGACCGACGCCTGGCACCACCAGGAAGCGGGGCAGAGATAAATGGTCGAGTAGGCGCTCCTGCTGCTCAGGAGCCAGCCTGCTCCATTGGCCCGGCCCGAGCGCTTCGTGGCAGAGGGGGGCGATGTACTCCGTGACTAGGCCCACCAGCTCGGCCGGCACGCCGAACCGCTCCCGCAGCAGGTGCAGGCCGGCGTGTTCCGCGGCTATCAGCCCGGCCACGGTGCGCACCCACGGGTCCTCTGTGCCTTTAGTCATCAGTAGCTGGTCCAGCCAGGAAAACACACAGCCCGGGGCAGGGCACGACTGCCGGTCAGCTATGTCGACGAGCTCGCCCAGCAGGAAGTGTGCGCTGTCCGGCCGGCGCGCGGCTTCTTCGGTGGGCCGCTCGAACAGGAGCTGGCGTGGGGCGGCGGCCAGCGACGGCAGTGCCAGGCGGCGGCGCTTGCGAGGCTCTTCGCTGGCACCGGCAGACGGTCGTGGCGGCGGGCGCCTGGTAACAGCGTTGTTCGGCAGCATCAGCAGCGGGGCAGGGTTCGATGGTAGCCCACAGCAGCGGGACAGTGGACAAGAGGTTTGGTAGTCTGCTGGTTCGCTAGGCCACTTGTGGCCTCGGCGGCAGTAGGCAATCTGAGCTGGGAGGAGGGGGCGCACGCGCGCGCCCGGTGGGGGGGGGGGGGGCAACGCGCGCGCCCCCAGCCGGCACGTGCGCCCCCACCTGGCGCGCGCCGGGGGAGGGGAGGGCGCGCCCCCTCCTCACTGGCACCTGCGCCGGGCCGCGGGGCCACGCGCGCAGTGTACAAGCCGGCGCGCGAGCGGGGGCAGGAGGGGGGGCGTGCCGGGCGGTAGGGTGGCCACGGCCGAGAGAGCGCGCGGCGGGAGAGAGAGAGAGAGCGAGAGCGAGAGTGCGGGAGGGGGGAGGGAGTGCGCGCGCGAGAGTGGCGAGGCCGGGAAGGAGGAGCGGCGGGCCCGGGCCGCCAGAGGAGGAGGCGGTCCTGGGGGTGGCTGGTCTGGCGGCTAGTGCCCTCACTGCGAGCCGGCTAGCGTGGGCAGGAACTCGCGCCGTTCGGACCAGGGGTCGTCCGCCCACACCTGCAGCTCGCAGCGGCACTCGCCCAGCTCGCGGCAGCGGGAGCACGGCGGCCACACTTCCTCCAGCAGCAGGGCTTCTTCCGCCGTCGGCGAAGCCCAGGGCAGGCCTAGCACGACGGTCTTGTAGCAGCGGAAACAGCAGTGGCACTGCCGGCACGCCCCTACCGCACACAGGCAGACCGTCGCTAACCAGAGCAGCGGCGCCCACAGCGGCGGCCACGAGGAGGGCGGCCGGGGCGGGGGCGCTGGGCGTCCGTGGGCGGCCCGGGGGGGGCCGCCAGCCCGGGCGCGGGCTGGACGACGCGGCCCCGCCAGGTAGAGTACACCGAGGCCCCCAGGGCGTCGCCGACCTGCCGCCGGCGGCGGGCGAGGCCAAAGGTGGCTTCCAAGCGCACGACGAGGGTCACGTCGGCCGCGGCCGGCGCCGCGCCCGGCGGCGCGGCCGGCCAGGCCTCCGGGCACACGAGGACGCTGTGCGGGCCCGTCCAGTTGGCCGCGGGGTAGTCGACGGTGGCCGTCGTGGTCCCCAGCGCCAGCGTGTAGCGCAGCAGCGCCAGGCTCTGCAGGGGGGCGTACCGCTGATCGCTGACGAGCGCCAGGAAGCACGGCCACGCCAGGGAGCCGTCGCTCTGGTAGTAGAGCTGCGTGACCTCGGCGGCCCCCGCGGCGGCCCCCGCGGCGGGGCCCAGGGCGTCCAGCCGGGCGGCCTCCTCCGCGCTGCCATTGGCGAGCAGTAGCAGCGACGAGGTGGGGGGAGCCAGCCCCAGCTCCAGCTCGCACCAGTCCTGCGCCGGAAAGACGAAGCGGAGCCGCGCCTGGGACGTCAGGTTCGGGTACAGGCGGTGCTGCGCCGCAAACCCGTACACGAGCTGCACCGCCTCGCCCCCGCTGTCACAACGGTCCGCCCGACTGCGGGCCCACCAGCGCTGTGTGCACTCCACGGGCCCGCAGTCGGGCGGGCCCCACGCGCCGAGTTCCCCCGGCTCCCAGAACGAACCGGCCGGCGCCTGCCGGGGGGCGAGCAGCCAGCCGGTGGCGGTGGTGGCGAAGACCAGCTCGGAGGCGAGCGACTGGTTGCTGACCCACCGCACGGCCCAGCTCAGGCACAGGGCGCGCACCGGCGCGGGCAGGCCCGACGTGACCGAGACGTTGGGCTCGAGCCACGGCAGCAGGAGGAAGAAGGGCAGCCGCACGTCGGCCACGGCGCAGCCGGCGCCCACGACGACCTCGCCCACCCACTGGTCGCAGGCGCCCGCCCCGGTGCAGACACACGAGGCGTTGGCGTCCACCTCGCAGTCGACGACGCGGCACTCCCCCGGCCCCGCCGTGTGGTTCCCGCCCGGCGCCCCGGCGGCCACCGCCACGCGCGCCGTGGCCAGCAGGTGGCAGGCGCTGGCGGACTGGACTCGCAGGGCCGGGGCGGTCCAGCCGTCGCTGGGCACCCGCACCACGAAGGAGAGGCGCCCCGCCTGCGCCCCGCTCAGCACCGTGAAGGCCGTGCCCGCGGGGTCGAGCCAGGGCTCGGCCAGGCCGGTGGGCGCGGCGGGGCACTCCGGCGGCAGCGCGGGGCAAGGCGTGGGCGAGGCCGAGGCCGAGCACGAAGAGCCCAGGGCCGAAGGCGAGGCCGAAGGCGAGGCCGGAGGCAAGGCCGAAGACGAGGCTGAGGACGAGGCAGAGGAAGAGGATGAGGGTGAGGGTGAGGCCGAAGACGAGGCTGAAGACGAGGCCGAGGACGAGGAGGAGGAGGAGGATGAGGGTGAGGCCGAAGACGAGGGCGAGGCCGAAGACGAGGCCGAAGACGAGGGCGAGGCAGTAGACGAGGAGGAGGGCGAGGCTGAAGACGAAGGCGAGGCCGAAGACGAAGACGAGGCAGTAGACGAGGCAGTAGACGAGGCCGAGGACGAGGCAGTGGACGAGGCAGTAGAGGAGGCAGAGGACGAGGCAGTGGACGAGGCTGAGGCCGAGGCAGTAGAGGAGGCAGAGGCCGTAGAGGAGGCCGAGGCAGTAGAGGAGGCCGAGGGCGAGGGCGCAGACGAGGCCGAGGCCCAGGGTGAGGGCGAGACCGAGGGCGCGGGCGAGGCCGAAGCCGACGGCCCGGGCGAGGCCGAAGCCGAGGGCGCGGACGAGGCCGAAGCCGACTGCCCGGGCGAGGCCGAAGCCGACGGCACACAGGCTGCCGCCGGGGGCCACTCGCCCGCCAGGAAGGGCCCCGGCCCGCCGCCGGCCGCCGCAAAGTACAGCTGCGTGGCCGCGCGGGTGCGGACCTGCAACCCCACGCGGTAGGCCGTCCGCCCGTCCCAGCGGTGGAGCCGGAAGTCGGCGGCGTAGACCCCGTCGCGCTCGCACGCCGCCACGGCCCACCACCACGGGTCCCCGGGCGCCGGCGGCCGCAGCTCGACCCTCGGCCGCGCACTGCTCTCGTTCACGTCCGCACGGCAGGTCGAGGCCGAACCAGACGCTGGTCCCCCCGCTAGCGCAGTCCGCCGCCCGCAGCGTGTTGGGCGGCGCCTGCACGACCTGGTTCAGGTACGCCACGAGCCGCACCCGCGTGTCCTTGCAGTCGGGCAGCGCGTCCACCAGGTCCCAGGGGCTGTGGATGGCCAGCAGGCGGGCCAGCCCCCCCACGCTCTGCGCGTGGAACTCCACGTCCACCGAGGCTGGTATAGTCCCGCGCGTCGTACGCCTGCCCCCAGGCGGGCTGGGGCTGGCGCCGGTAGGCGGACGACGGGTCCGGCGGCCACTGCTCGTACAGCGGCGTCCCCTCGTACGGGTTCAGGTGGTGCAGGCTGGGCGTCAAGGCCTGCAGCAGGGGCCGGAAGCCCGGGTCCGGCGGCCCCCGGCCGTACCGGAACGCGGGCGGGGCGCCCCCCGCGGACCCACAGCCCGTGCAGCCGACGGGGGTCTCGCCGTCCACGAGCCAGCGGTTGGCCGTGGCGGCGAAGTGCACGGCCGCGGCCGCGATGTGGCTCGTGTCGCTCAGCGAGACGAGCCCGTCGCCGTCCGTGTCGCCCGCGGTGGGGAAGGGCCCCACGGGCGCGGGCCCCGTGTCCGCCGGCGCGTCCGCCAGCGCGCGCCGCCAGCGCGCGCCGCCGCCGCAGCGACGGGGCGGCCGCGTACCCGGCCGCCAGCGTAGTGTTGCCGGCCACCACCACGTAGGTCTCGGACGCGCCCAGGGGCGGCAGGCCCGCGGCGGCCGTCAAGTCGTGGACGGCGGAGCCGGCCGCGTCGAGCGCGCGCAGCTGGACCAAGAACCCCGTGAGCGCGTAGCGGCCGGACGCGCCGGGGCGCAGCGGCAGGCGCAGCGTGCACACGTGCACCTCCCCGGCCAGCGCGCGCTGCGCCGCCGGGTCCAGGGCCTGCACCTGCCAGAACAGCCAGCGCGCGTAGCCCAGCTCGGAGAAGCGGGGTTCGTAGCTAGGGGCCCGGCCGAGCACGAAGCGCACGTCCAGCCCGTGCGGGTTCTCGAGGCAGAAGGCCTGCAGCGCGTCGCAGGCGCCGCCGACCTCGCCGACCGCCGCCAGCAGCAGGTCGAACGGGCCGGGCGCCAGGTTGAGCGCCACCGGCGCCGACGCGTTGAGCTCCCGGCTGGCGTTGGCGGGGCACAGCACCGTCACGTACGCTGTGTTGACTTGGTAAGAGTTCAGGCGGGGGCGCAGCGCCCCCGTGGCCGGATCCACGGCCGCCCGCGTGCCGTCGTCCAGCCCGAAGCGGATCAGCTGCGCGGCCTCGGGGGGGGGGGGGGGGGGGACAGGTCCGCCAGGGGCCGCAGCCACCAGCCGCCCTCGAAGTGCACCAGGACGCCGTCGGGGTCGGGGCGGGCGCCCCCCCCCCCCCGAAACGGTCCAGGGCCCGGCGGCGGCGCCGCCGCCCGGCGCGTACGACACGTTGGCGCCCACGGCGGGCCAGGGCTCCGTCGACACCGCCACCGACACGGGGCACGACTCCAGCCGCCACGCCGGGCCGGGGGGGAAGCGGGCGCGCCACGCGGTCGTGCCGTTCGTGCCGTTCGTGCCGTTCGTGCCGGGCGCGGCGGCCCGCAGCGGCCGGGCACAGCCCGGGCGCGGGCGGGCGTCCAGGCGCACGGCCCCGTCTGCGCCCGGCCCGTCCAGGCCCACGTGGGCGCTGAGGTCGGCCTCCGCCGCGGGCGCGCCGGCGCTCAGGCGCCCCCGGGCCACGAGGCAGCCGGCCGAGTACAGCTGGCTGAAGTGCAGGGGCCGCATCGCCCCGCCCTGCTCGCAGGTCGCGAGCGGCTGCCCCGCCGGCGCGAAGGGCGCGTAGTAGTCGGCCCACACCTCCAGCGCCACCAGGTCGTACACCACCAGCCACGCCGCCCCCGGCCGTGCCAGGGCTTCCGCGCAGGCGCGGCCGGGGGTGGGCAGCGCCACGCCCCCGGCCGCCTGCACGACGAGGCGAGGGTCCTCCGTCACCACGTACGCCGCCGGCTCGCCCTCGAACCACAGCAGCGCCCGCCAGTCCGTGCAGTCCGGGGCCGACACGGGCGCGTAGGTGGCGGCCGAGCCCGCCGGCGCCACGGCGTGCGCCACCTCGACGGTGAGCCGCACCGGGCGGGGGGGGCTCGTCAGCAGCCAGCCCGGCGCCGTCTGGCCGCCCCACGACGCCCGCAGGTGCGGGCCCCACGGCAGCGGCGGGGCGCCGACCGGCAGCACCAACTGCCAGCCGCCGTCCGAGCGCGAGACCAGCAGCGACTCGTCGCCGGGGCCGGCCAGCGACGCCTCGGCCGACACGTCGCGGTAGTGGCCGCACGGGTCCACGGCCCACACGAGCGCCGTGGCCCGGGCGCCGGTAGAGTCCAGCAGGCCCCCGGCGGAGGGGGCGGCGGGGGCGGAGGCGCGGAAGCGCAGTTCCCCCTGGGTCCCGCCCGGCGGCCCCCCCCACCGGGCCCGGGCGGCCGGGCCCAGCACCGTGACGGCCGCCAGGCGCTCGCCGGCGCCGGGCCCGGCCGCCAGGCGCGCTACGGCCGCGGGCCCGGCGCCGTCCACGGCCACGAGCCACTGGCCCGCGCCGTCGGGGGCGCGGGCCCAGCCCCCCGCGCCGAGCGCGAGCGGGCCGGGCCCGCCCGTGGCCGAGAGCCGGACCAGCGGGGTCACGTCGTAGCGTCGTCCGCCCCCCGGGCCCAGCTGCGCCGTCGCCACCAGCCGGCCCAGCCGCCGGGGGGGACGAGCGGGGGCCGGGCCTCGAGGGCCAGCGAGCCCGGGACGAAGGACCAGGCCCACCACGTCACGTTGGCGCCCGGGGCCGCGCCGTCGTCGCCCGCCGCGGCCGACACCCAGGCGGCGGCGGGCCAGCCCGCGCTGCGGCTGGTGACGGCGGAGCAACCCCCCTCGTCCACCGCCTCCAGCAGGCCCGGCGCCGCCTCGCAGCGCCGCGCGGCCACCCCGGCCGGGCTCATGGTCGGCCGCGCGGCTGTGGCTGTACACGGGCACCAGGCACAGCCGGGCCCCGGCAGGGCACCCGGCGCCGCAGGGCAGGCCCCGCAGCGCCGGCAGGCCCTCGGGCGCGGCGTAGGCCCCCACCAGGAACGGCGGCCGCGGGGCCACGCGCAGCGACGGCTCGCCATTCACCGCGACGGCCGTGTTGGCCCCGAACAGCCGCGGCCCGGCGGCGGGCGGCGGGCCAAGCCACCGTACTCTGATTAAAAAAAAGGACAACACTACCTGAGTGCACCAGTGTAGCAGAGACAAAGGGTCCTTCTCTCAATTCTTACACGCGGTACGTACGACTGGCGTTCGGCCGAACCCAGGGCTCGGCGCGGAAGGGCTTCGTGCCACACATGGGGCGGCCGCGCGCCGCCCACGCTGCCTAGCGCCGCCCCGGCGGTCGCATCGTCGTCCCCGCCCGCCCCACTAGCCCGCCCCGTGAGCGTGCCCCTGGCTAAGGTGCGGGGGGGGGGGGGGGGAGCAGCGCGCCCCGCCCCCTCTCTCTTCCCCCCCCCCCCCCCCCCCCGCCCCGCGAGGGTTCCCTGGCTAAGGCGCGGGGGGGGGGGGGGGGAGAGAGCAGCGCGTCCTGCCCCCCTCCCCCCGCCGGGGCCTCGGGTTAAGCACACAAAGATGTCACAGATGAGCAAGTCCTGCTCGTACTGCGGCAAGCAGGGTGGATGCAACTCGCTGCGGGCAGCTGGCCCCCCAGCTGAGCCAGACCCCGGAGCAGGTGCGGCAGCTGTTGTGGCTCGCTAACGCCTTTGGCATCCTGGCGGGTTTGCTCAGGTCGGCACTGGATCCCTCCTTCCCCCGCCTAGCGGTCGCATGGACTAAGAAGGCGCTAGAAGTGTTAGAGCGCAAAGCCGTTGAGTTCGACAAAGGGATCCTGGACGCCTATGTCGCTTGGTGGCGGAAGGAGCTATCCAGGGGCAGTACCTCGTCGTCCACTGGGCCTTGCGCTACGGCGCTGCAGCACCTGGGCGCGTACACACAGGCGACTAAGGTCCCATCCATACAAGCACTACGCACTGCAGCGGCTGCGCGGGGGGGGGCTAAGCGGGCGGTTGCCAGCGGACTGGACAGGCTGGGCAGGCGCGGGGCCTGCGCTAGTGAACATGCAAGCTGGGTACCTGTGGGTTGACCCAGAACAAGACACAGTCGGTGCAGAGGAGGCTGCTTGCCTACCACTGCTGCTGCTCAGTGTCGCTTATTGGGCCAGCGCCAACATGGCCAAATGTCACAGCCGCATCCCACGGACCGTCGTCGAGAGCAAGAGCGAGGTAGGGGGAGACTCAGAGGAAGACTCGGAGGACGAACGGCAGGAACTAACAGAAGCGGAGAGGCGTGCGATGGAAGCGGAGCGGGAGAGGCAACGTGCGCTGGCACGTGCGGAGCAGCTTCAAGTGGCCAGGAAAGATAGAGATCGAAAGCAAACGAACGCGGCTGCGTTAAGGGCGGCAAGGAATGTTACCCTGGCTGAGATCAAAGAACAACTGAAACTGTTAGGAGGTGGTTCAAAAGATACGGGCACAGACGCCGCCACCTACCGAGCGGTCCTGCGCAGTTTGGATAAGCATAAAATCTACTCTGCAGACGACCGGTCGAAGCTAAGCAGCGACGCCGAGTTTACCAACGCTATGCGAACAGTGTACAAGAGGAATACTGGCAGTGAACTCCCCGGTCAGAACAACCAGGTCTGGGAGGAAGCACAGAAGCTCCTGCGGGAGGAAGCACTGAAGCTCCTGCAGCAGCAGAAGCCTGGGGGACAGCGCACAGTTCCAACCGCTGATGAGGGTCTTCGATAATTTCGCCCGCGTAGGGCAAGGCTGTCACACTGGTTATGGCAGAGGCGAGGATTGAGACAGGCCTAGCAGCGGAGGGCCAGCGGAAAGAGAGCAGACTAGTACTACCAAGAAATTCCCTGCAATCATATATCTAGGCAGGAGCGCTCGGGTTTCTGTCAGTTGTGCCTGACGACCGCACCTTTGCTGGTACTGCTAAGAAAGTCAACGTTGTTTTAATTAAAGGAAGGCCATTGTTTTAGCGGCAAGATTTCTTAGCGTCACCCGCCAGCTTCTAACAGAGTCGAACACAGTCTGCAGTTGCTTTTGAACAAGGGATCCCATTCTAGTCCCAGCGCCCCCTCCTCCCCGGGGCTGGTTGCCCGTCTTCGCCTGGTTCCTCCGGCTCGGACTCGGACTCATTTTCCTCCGCCTCGATAAACTCGAAGCCTTCTAGCACACCTAGGAACTCTTTGGCCAGCTCCCGGGGGTCGCCGGCCAGGCTGCGCTCGTAGTCCAGGGGCCCGGACACTCGTTGCTGCCGATCGAAGAGGTCGTACTCCCGAGCCAGCCACGTTACGTCCAGGTGCCGGAAGTACAGTCGTTCACAGTCGGGCGCGGGCTCGAGCCCGAGATCACAGCGACGCCTGCCGGGGGCGGGGCCCGCGGCCAGGTGCTGCAGCACGGACTAGGGTGGGCGGCGGGGTGGACGCAGGCGCAGCCCCCAGAGCCAGAAGCTAGCGGTGCCCGTCGGACGCACGCCCAGGTCAGCGGCCCCGGGCGATAGCTGATCGCGGGAGTCCAGCACGGGACCGAAGAAGACGGCTTGGCCGTCTACTTGGCACAGCAGCCGGGTGTAATCACCGCTCTGCCGCTGCAGCTCGGTGATCTTCTCGGGCAGAAACACGCGGTGGCCCACCTGCACCGCGTCCAAGGTGACCACTCGCTGCGGGGCGGGCAGATCCTGCCGCCAGGGCAGAAAGCCGCCCCCGCTCGGGAGCTCTACGCAGTGCGGATCAACCCAGGCCTCCGTACCGAACAGCAGGCGTACTTGGACCGAGCGGGCCCCTGGTTGCTGCTGCCACCAGCGCCTAAGGTTGGGGGTGGGGCGCGGGACCTGGCGACGCATGCTGTGGCGGTGTAAGCCCTCACAGGGCTCCCACCCCTGCCTTCGCCAGAAGCCATAGCTCTCTGCGGGCTGGCAGAACAGAAAAAGAAAGTCCGCCGGGGTGGTGTGGGCCAGGTGCTCGAGCAGTGCTTGTGCAAAAGCACGGCCGAGGCCCTGGCCCCGACGCGCTACGTCTACTTCGAAGATATCCAAGTGCCAGGCTACTGCCTGGGTCACGAGAGCGTACGCCAGCACGACACCGGGCTCGGGCGTAGCGTGGTCTGCTTCTTCCGCATACACCAGCAGCGAGTCCCGCGGTTCGCCCAGTGCGCCCACCAGGAGGCTCCAGTTTTTCTTGAAGCCCGAGCGGGTTTTTGTGTCAAAGGAGCGTTCCACCAGGTCGCGCAGCGCCGGCAGATCGGCGGGGGAAGCGGCCCTGACCCCCCGACGTGCGGGCGGGCGCGGCCGCGCTGTGTCTGGCACGGGCTCTGCTCTTGGACCCTGTGCCATGCTGCTAGAGGCTCGTGCTACACGGGTTGACTGCCAGAGCTCATGCTGGGCGAGGCCCAAGACAGTGGAGGCCGGGGGGGGGGGGGGGGGTTGTGGCACGCGTCCTCGGCCCCACCCTCCGTGCGCGTGCTCACCCCGGGCAGTGCGCCCCACACGCAATACCCCCCCCCCCCCCCCCCCCCTCCCGGCCACACCGTCGGCCGCCGCCGCCCGGCCACACCGCCACGCGCCCCCCCCCCCCCCCTCCCCCGCGACAGGGGGGGAGGGGGGGCGGAGCCCCCCCCCCCCCCCCCGGCGCCGCGCGCTTCCCCCTCCCCTGGCGGACACGCCCCCCTCGGGACCGTCGTGGTACCCCCGGCGCCCCCCCCCCCCCCCCAGGGGGGAGGTTGGTACACACACACCCTGCCTTGGGTAGTACCCGCGCCCAACTTGACGAACAAAAAAACGTGTACTGCCGTCACTGACGAACCCGTAGATGAAGCCTGGCCTAGCTCCCGCCCCGTCTGGGCCGGCCGGCGGCGGGGAGCTGCGGGTCCATCCCGTCTCGTTCGAGAAGCACCGGGTGCAGCTGCTCAATGCCTGCGCGGGCCTGGGCAAGACAGAGGCGGGCTTGGTGGCGGTAGCCCAGGTGTTGAGGGAAGACGCCCAGGCCCGGGTAGTATGGATCCCCGGCCGGGTTCTGCAAGCAAGAGAGACGGCGGCCCGCCTAGCGGCGACGCTGACAGCGATGGGGGTGGGCCGCAGCCGGCCCTGTGTGTTTGAGGATGAGCCCTCGCGTGCAGACGAGGCGGCCGTGTTGATTGTGCGGCAGCGGGAGCTGGCCGAGCTGCGCAGCACCAGCGCTGCGCGCCCGCCGGCGCTGGTGGTCTGTGACGACGTCGACCTCATGTTAGGACAAAGCGTGGACGCGGCCATCAATGGCTGGAAGCTGGAGGAGAACAACCAGGCGCTGTTGCTGCTTTGCTCCGGGGCCCCAAGGCTGCTGCTGACCGCGACCGACAGCATGCAAAGCTCGCAGGCGCACGACTTCTTGCTAAGCCCCGGGGGCGGCGTGTGCCGCCGCCCAGGGAGTAGCGAGGCGGAAGGACAGGCCGAGGTGGAGCTGCACTCGTACACGCACGTGCCGCCATGCCACCAGAGGGGCCTGTTCGTCGAGGCAGACCTGCAGAAGTTCGAGGCCGCGATCGTGGAGGGAGTGCACGGCAGGCAGAAGATCGCGGTGGCTTGCCAGACTCCGAGCGCTGCCCTGGCGCTCTTCGCTCGGCTGCAAAGCCTGCTGCCCGGACTGTCCGTGCAGACGTGGGCGCCCGTGATGGGCGGGGCCGCACAGGTAGAGCACCACGGTGGCAGTGCCGCGGCGGCCGCGGGGCTATGCCTGCTGGCCGAGCCGGCGCCCGGCCCCGTGCGTGGGCCGGCCGAGGGCCTAGCCGCCGCGGTGGACGGTTTTTTCCGGGGGCACGACGGCCTTTTCCGGGGGCGCGGGGTGGCGCGCGTGCTGCTTTACTGCCAGGTCCTGTGCCTAACGGGGGCCGTCCGAGAGCGCGTAGATTCCGTGTTCTTGTACTTGGGCGGTGAGGGGCGGCGGGCTACTAGGGGCGCGCCCGCCCGGGTGCTGAAGCAGATGGTGACGAGGTTCCAGAACCTGGGGAACAACTGCGTGCGGGTGTACCTGGGAGCCGGCGGGCTGGACCCGCCGCGCACGATCGAGCGGGACAGGCCCCAGGAGTACGAGCACGACGACGCGTTCAAGCGGCTCCTGCGGCACTACCCCCGGCGGGCGGAGCGGATGCGCCTCCTGGCCAACCGGACGGGAGAGGCCAACGTGTGGGCCACGATCGCGAGCGAGCACGACCTCGGGACGAAGCGGGTGCCGTCGTCGGCCCGGCTGCGCTTTGTGGCGGCACAGAGGGAGCGGTTGTTGACATGCGAGAAGAACGCGGCGTGGGAGTGGCTGGTGCGGGACTGGGACGTGGTGCTGCACGCCCCGCCGGTGTGCGCGGCACGGGCGGAACAGGAACAGCGGCCGGCGGCGGAGCCGCGCGCGGGGCGGGAGCCGCTGCTGCGGGCGCTGGCGTGCGCCACCTGTGGCCGGGCGGAGACGACGAGCGCGGGGAAGCTGCTCGCGTGCGGCCGTTGCGGGCTGTGGCTCTATTGCGGCCAGAGCTGCCAGCGCGTGCACTGGCGCGGGGGGCACCGGCGCAGCTGCCGGTCGGTGGAGAACAGGGCGCTGAATGCGATAATAGAGCTAAAGCTGCCGAGCCTCTACCTGTCCTTGCAGCGGAGCAAGCCGCTGACCGCCCCTGTGAGCAGGGGGCGGGCCTTCTTGCTGGAGGCAGTGTTGGATATGGTTAGGCTCGATCCAGTGCACGGGGACCTGCCGCTAGACTTCCAGGGTAAGCCCGCCGAGGCCGTGTGGCAGGAATGCCAAAAGAAGCTCAAGTATGCGGGCAGCCTCTTCCACGAGGCGGGTGGGTTCGATTGTATGCAACTGGAGCTGCACTCCTGGACTCCTGACTTCTTTGTACGGGACGTGGACACTGCTTGGGATGGGATAGGGACATGGCGCTGCTGAGGGGAGGGGCCGCCCGCACTGCGATCCTGTTTGCCAAGTACATCCACAAGAAGACCAAGCTGCAGGTCACTTTGGACGACATGAAGATGTTTTAGCTTTGTCTGCGGTCCTTTTCTTTATTAAAGTCTTAGTGTTTTTCCTGATTCCTTAGCAAGATTCAGCAATGGCCTGCAAGATCTCTTTTAAGGCCAGTGCTCGTCTGCGAGTTGTGCGGGCCCGCCGCAGAGAGAATAGATCCTGGCCTAGTCCAAGTCTAGCTCGCGGCAGTCTCCCTGACGACGGCCTGCCACCGTAGCTATCGAGGTCATCCAGGATCTGTGTGGAGGCACGCTGTCGAGAAATTAGAGTGGAGGAAGTGGCTAGGGGGCGCGCTCAGAAGAGCAGAAAACTTTTCTAAGTCGGGGGCTCCTTTCCTCTTCCCCCCCCCCCCCCCCGCTCCCTTCCTTTCCATATCCTGTCCTTTGCCTCCTGCTCTCCGCCACCCGCGGGCTTGCGCCGGGTGGGAAGGGGGGAAGCCCCCGCCGCACACCGCCTCCCCCCCCCCGGCACTCTTCCGTCGGCCGCGTGCACGCTGCCGCTCCACAACCCCCGTGCGGAGCGTGGTACCGATGCAAAACCCGCTGAGCGAGCTGTCCGTCAAAATGCGGACGCGTGCCCAGCGCCGTCGTCCTTCCGCCGAGTCCGAGCCCGCGGCGGTGGAGTCCTCGTCTTCTGGGAGTGAAACAGAGGACACCGAGACAGAGGACAGCGAGACAGACAATGAGACTGAAGACAGTGATTTCAAAGAGTGGGAACATGACTTACCCTCGCACCAGAAAACTCTAGCCTCCTCAGGTACTGCACACGACGAAAACTTGTGGCAGGCTATGCAGCGACTGTTGGAAGGAATTGAACGACAAAAAGACGGATATTTCTGTGCTTTTGACGCGATCTCAAGATTTCTGGCCTGTTCACTCAATCAGGCCAGAATATCTTATACACGCCTTGAGCATCGATTGTCTGAATACGGCATACTGTCTCGTTCAGTCAAACTGAAGTTCAAACGGAAAGATGGGAAGAATGGAATTCCTGTTGCTTGCTTCCGCAAAAAGGACATGTACCTTGTTTTTGCATTGCTTCCTGGGGAGAGAGCGGAGGCTCTGCGATTTAAGCTACTGCAAGGCGTGGCGAACGAGTTTCTGCCCGAGAAGAATTTGCACGACGTCGCCAGCAAAGTCCTAATAGCGCAGGGGGCGAAAAGTAGCACACAACTGAGTGGTACGCAGCCGACGACGAAAGAAGACCCCTCAGCCGCCCAAAAAGCAGGCGACCGTCAGGCACAGCTCATCCAGGTTCTTCCCAGCGACTTGTCGACTGCGAAGCCCTATGTCTGGGACGGTAGCGACATTTCCTCTTTTAGTGGTCTCAATCACCTACAAGCTACAAAAATGCCATGCGCGGCCTTCATTCGGATGTCGAAATTGACACGCAACCAGTCTATCTGGGATTTGTGAAGCCCCTTACGAACGAAAAGCGGTTCATGTCACGTTCCCTGGTGCGGCGCTGGGTCATAGAGCACCGCCGCAGCATCTTCTTCAGAGACTACTTTGACGAGAATGGTAAATAGGTGGAGCGAGACGGGATAGAGTGTGTACCATGCTTGCTGGCGGTGCATGATGTGGCTGTGATTTGACAGGCATTCAGAAGATTCATTTTCACATTGACCATGTTATTCCTGAATCTGCTAACGGTCCTGACCATCCACGAAATTATGCCCTGATGCCGGCGACATTCAATTCCGCGTTTTCTTCGTGGTGGATGCCTGCCAAGTCTCAGTATATTGGTAAATCTCTTCTTTATTGTGTTGGCCTATGCGCATTGCTACTGTAGGAAATACGGCCACACGCACTGCGATCCTGTTTGCCAAGTACATCCACAAGAAGACCAAGCTGCAAGTCACCTTAGATGATATGGAGATGTTTTAGCTTGTCTTCGGTGCTTTGTCTTATTAAAAGTCTCAGTGTCTCCCCTGATTCCTGAGCAAGGTTAAGCAACGGCCGGCCCCTCCAAGATCTCTTTTCCTAAGCTTAGTCCACTGCCTGGCAAGGCCAGTGCTCGTCTGTACGTAGTAAGGCCTCCTCGGCAGTCAGTAATTCTAGCGGTCCGCATGTCTCAAGAGGTGCGCCAGGACAGGTGGCAGCGGCAAAAGGGATCAGCCAAAACTCGAAGCACAAACCAGCCGTTCGTGCCTACAGTATCTCGCTGACGGCCTGCCACCTTAGCTGTCGACGTCATCCAGGATCTATGTCTGGCGGGAGGGGCCTGCCGCACGCCGCTCCCCCCCCGCACTCCTCTGCCGCCCGCGAGCGTGCGCCGGGTGGGGGGGGGAGGGGCCTGCTGCACACCGCCGCCCCACACGCACTCCGCCGCCCACGAGCGTGCCCCGGGTGGGGGAGGGGGAGGGGCCTGCTGCACACCGCCGCCCCACACGCACTCCGCCGCCCACGAGCGTGCCCCGGGTGGGGGGGGGGGGGGAGGGGCCTGCTGCACACCGCCGCCCCACACGCACTCCGCCGCCCACGAGCGTGCCCCGGGTGTGGGGGGGAGAGGCCTGCTGCACACTGCCGCCCCCCCCGCACTCCGCCGCCGCACCGCGTGTGCGTGCAGCTGCCCCTTGTGGCACGGACGGGAAAACGCCTCAGAACCGTGGCCACAAGAATGCAGACCCGTGCGCAGCGCCGGCGGCAGGAGCTGTCGGAGGCTACCAGGCGCGAGCTGTTGGCGGGGGTGAGCACGGCACAGCCCGCGCTGCCTACCGCTGCGCCGACGGTCACGTCGGCGCTGACTGCCGTACCGGCGGCAGGTGCGGTCCAGGTGCCACCACCACCGCCGGAGGAGGTAGCGGGGCCGGCCGTGAAGCGGCAGTGCTTGGAACTGCTAGAGTCGGAGCGAGAGTTGCTAGCAGCGAAGCGGGAATTGGCCCTCCTCAAGCGCGTGGTTTGCGAAGAAGAGCTGGCAGCACTGGAGACCGCTGGGCCCTGGAACAGAAACAGCTGCAGCTCAGGCGCGAAGCACTGGAGGCCGGCTGGGCCCTGGAACAGAAACAGCTGGAGGCCGGCTGGGCACTGGAACAGAAGCAGCTGCAGCGCAGGTGCGAAAGCGTGGCAGCCAACCAGAAGGCAGTCTTCCGCGTGTGTCAAACCACCATGGATTTATACCAGCAACAGCTGCAGGAGAAAAGGCTGGCGCTAGACGCCCGCGACGTCATGTTTGTCAGTGACGAGAGAAGAAAGAACGCCAGGAGAGCGCTCGCGCTGATAGAGCGCGCAGGGGTTTGTGCCACGTTCGAGCAGGCGCTGGGCAGCCTCGCGGCGCTGCCGGCCCCCGGCGGCGCACCGCTCGACGAGTCGGCCGGGCCCGAGGCCCGCCCCGAGGGCGCGCCGGTCGAGGGTGAGCCGGCCGGGGGCGAGCCGGGCGCCGGCACCCTGGCCCCGTGAGCACCCGCGGTGGCGGCGCCGCCGGCAGAGCTGGGCCTGACCGAGGTCCTGCTGCGGTTGGCGCCGGCGCCCGCGCCCAGGAGCGCCGAGCTCACGGGGCTGCTGATCCGGGCCGGCAAGTACGCGGCGGCTGCCTACCGGGCGGCGCACGGCGGCCAGCCTCCCCCGCGCGTGCAGCGCCTGGTCGGAGGTGCCTTGCGGCAGGTGAACCTGTACCACCAGGACGACGAGGCGCTGCTGGAGGCGGCCTGCCGGCGGGCGCTGGCCCCGGCCGAGGGGTAGCGGGGCCGTGCACGCTCCAGCAGCTTCGGCCGGGGGCGCGGGGCTGGTCAGAGCTCAGCAGGTCTTCGACGGGGCAGGCGTGGTTTAGCCCACGTGCGCAGGCCGGAGGGCACCCCCGGCTCACCTCGCCTACTAGCCGCGTGCGCGAGGCCGAGGTCCAGCGCCAGCGGGCGGCCGCGCTGGCCCTGCTGCGCAGCGCGCTGGCAGTGCTCCTGCGCGCCACCCGGCCAGCCAGCGGCGGGCCGGGCCAAGCTACAGTACTCTGATTAAAAAAAGGACAGCACGTGGCTAGCCCCCTCTCTACCCCTCGGGAGTACTGTACCGGCCGAAGCCATCCCGTCCCAGTGAGGAAGCCGGGCCCCCAGCAGAGGCTGTGGCGCCGCATGGCTGAAAGACGAAAGCACAAGAGGCGGGGGGCAGAAGGAAGGGGGAGGGGGGGCAGAGGAAGGGGGAGGGGGAAGAGAGGCGCGAGGGCAGGCAGAACATCTTTCTCTTGCAGCGTCCCCTAATAAAGAGTACAGCCAGGACGCATGGACGACCAGAAGCGCGGGAGTCGCAATCAAGTGTGCCGCGAGTGCGGCCAAGTAAAAAGGCAGACGTTGGGCCAGGACCAGACTGCTAGTAACCCAGGCCCGTGGGGAGTAGGCGCGCCCCCGGCCAGGACCGTGGCATCGCCAGGTTCGACCCGCCCAGCAGAACAAATCCTAAACCCAGTGGAGCGATACAACACCCTGGGGGGAGACATCCGTAGCATCCTACATGCGCTGATCGGTACCGGTCTGACGGTTAAGCAGACGACGGTTGTCCTCCATGGATTCGCCACAGTGCTCAACCAAGGAAAGCCCGACGCAGTGCCTTATTACCAGGCTTCGCTTGAGATCTCTGCTCCGTCCGAAGACGACGAAATACATGCGCGCGTCGACCTGTTCTTGGCCCCGAGAGAAGGCGCGAAACAAAGAATGCTGGGGGCCTACCAGAAGTGGTCACTAGCGAAAGAATACGACGAAGAAGATTTTTTTCTCTGGCACCTGAACACCACTGTCACCAAAAACCTCACCGCGAGAGTCAGGGCTTACATAGAACAACAAGCCAGAGTCTTTGTCAGTTTGGATACCATCCACTGGCTGCGCGACCAAGTGTGTATCTACGCGCGGCCGCAGAGAGAGCTGTCCTTGCTACGGGCTGCCAGCCCGCATTCGACCAGTGCTGGGCACTGCAAGAAAGTGAGCTTAAGGTCTCCCTTGACCTCTTTTAGCTTGGGTAACAAGCAGCTAGCTAGGCCGGAGCAATCGGAGAAGCTCAGCGAGAGGGACAGCGGATCTTGGAGGCCCTTGGTGCCCACCGACTGCAGCTCCGGCAGCACGAATCGTCGTAGCTTCTTCGCGCAAGTAACAAAGCGTGCTTCTAGTTGGCGACCCGTAGCTGTTAGCCAGGGCAGGCCTAATTCGGTTAGCTCTGGACACTTGTCAAAGCTGAGATAGAGTGCTTCTGCACTGAGGAGGGCCGGTAGCTCGAAATACTCCAGAGCCGCGCAGCCGACGAAGGAGGCGCTGAGCCCCGGCGCCCGCGGGGCCCGGGGGGCTGTCTGCCTGCGCGTGGCCCGGAGAGCCCGGGGGGCCCCGGGGGCCGTCCGCCTGCGCGGGGCCCGCGGGGGCGGAGTTTCATCCGTGGCGACGGCCCGCCCGCCCCAATTCGGGAACGCGCCGCCCGCGTCCGCCCCCACCGCCGCCTGCGCGCTGGGGACCCCAGCCTTCACTAGCAGGGGCAGGCGGCACCCGCGCAGCGCCCCGCACTGCTCAAACTGCAGCCTGAGCTCCCCTGCAACCTCTGCTAGCAGAGGCAAATCCAGCCGCGTCAGCGCCGCCAGGCCATCCGCCTGCTGCTCCTTACCTACTTGTAGGCCGAGGTCCCGGGCCTGGCGGAGCTGAGGGAAAGTGATCTGCTGGAGGGCGGGACAGTTTTGCAGCACCAGCGAGACGCGGGCGGCGGCCGATTTGAGTTCTGGCCAGCACAGAAAAGGCAGGTAGGGGCAGTCGGACACTGTCAGGGCTAGCTCGCTGCGCCCCGTCAACAGGGCCGTGGGAGGCGGAGTGTGCTATGTCCACCCGCACCGGTTGCTCCGTGCCCGCGTCCTGCGACGTGTTGACAGTCCGGAGTTCGTCGCAGTCCCCCACCGAGAGACGAAGCTCCTGGGCACCGGTCCCCGCCCGTGTAAACACCAGCTCACGCAGCTCGGTGCAGCTCCTGAGCTCTAGGGCGGGCCCTTCTTTTTCAACCCAGCCCTGCCCCTTCCTTTCGCGCAGCTCCATCTCGGTGAACGACAGCCTCCGTACGCTCGAGAGCAAGGGGTGCACGGGCGTCGCGCTCGCTGGCAGGAACTCATCGTCGGAGCGCGGGGGTCGGAGAGACAGCTTACCCTCGAGCACTAGGCCCTGGCACACCAGGTGGTGTACACGGACCGAGTCAGAGTAACAAATGGGAAAACAGGACCCGAGAAGCCGGACCAGCCCCCGCGGTTGGCCGGGGCCCAGGCCGGGGCCCAGGCCGGGGCCCAGGCCGAGGACGAGCTGGTGCAGGCCGTCGCGGTCGCCGAGCACCAGCCTGACGGCCCGCCCGAGCGCACCCCAGTAGTGCGCCAGCTCTTGCTCGTCGGGTGCGGACGGGGGCGCGCCTACCTTGGCGTCCGCGGGTGGCGGCAGGAGCAAGGGGCGGAACACGAGCGAGCGGGTGTCCTTCAGGTCGGCGGCGGCCCGCGCCCACCTTTTGTCCTCGGTGAGCAGTGGTGGCCTATAGCCTGTGCCCAGGCATTTGGCCATTTCCTGGACCAGCCGGGCCCGGTTGTCTAGGAAGTCCTGCAGGGCGGCTGCTAGCACCCGCGGGCTCCCTTCCGGTCCATCCCGCAGGCATCGCCAGTGCAGGTAGCTCAGCAGCAGGTCTTTTGCCTTGCTCAGGGACAAATCCTGCTGGAGGGCCCTTCGGACGGCCACGGCGGTTTTGACGAAGTCGGTGCGGCTCAGGAATTGTGACACCAGCGGTACCGGACCGCTCTCGCTTTGGAGCACCTCCTCCACGTTGTCCTGGTGCCTGCGCGCCTGCTCCGCGTCCCCATTACCAGGCCTAGGGAGCCGGGGTTGGTTGCAAATGCTGCAGGAACGGCAGCCGGGCGCGCTTTTCCTCTCCTGCCCGGCGCCGCCGGACATCCCCCTGCGGGTTTTAGCCTAGTGTACGCACGCGCGGGCTAGCCCGCCCGCCTGCCCGGCGCGCGGGAGGGGGTACGGAACAAGGGGCGAGGGAGGAGGGGCGGCGGGCCGGGAGGCGGGCCGCGCGGGAGGGGGGCGGGCCGGGGGGTGCGGGCCACGGGCGGGGAGGGGGGCCGCACCCGCCTCCTCCCCCCCCCCCCCCCCCCGGCGCAGCCCGCCGCCGCCCGGGCGGCCGCCGGGGCAGCTGGCACGGGGACACGCGCACAACACACGTCCCGCCTAACGTACGTGCACCCCCCACGAGAGCCAGAACACCTTTTTCCACTGCGCCCCCTGATGCCCCGTGACAAGAACGCCCCCCCGGCCTCCCAGGCGGAGCCGACCGACGAACCCGCCGAGGCGCCCTCCTCCGCCGGCAGCCCGCCCGAGCCCGCGCCAGGCGGAGAGGAACCGGAGGGGCCCGCCCCCGACGACGAAGCAGAAGAGGGCTCAGAGAGGCCCGCCCCGGACGAAGCAGAAGAGGACCCAGAGAGGCCCGCTCCCCGCGGCCAGGCGCCCGCCGCCACGGCGCAGGAGCCGGCCGCGGCCGACGTGGCCAGCGAGGGCAAGAAGGGGGGCCGCAAGAGCAAGGCCACGGCCTACAAGAGCAAGCACGGCATAGCCGTGCGGCACCGCAAGAAGAGCCAGGCCCCCGGCCCGCTGCGCCCGTCCGAGGTGAAGCATTTTTTGCGCCGCAGCGGCATCCGGCGCTGCCAGACGTCGAGCCTGCGCGCCAACGCGACCAAGCTGTTGGATGAAGTAGTGCACAACCTCACCCGGCGCTGCGTAGCGTACGCCGACTCGCAGAACCGCAAGAAGATCGTGCTGGCCGACGTCAACCGCTCGTACAACCTAGTCGAGGGCCGTTGCCTGGCCGGCCTCGAAGATGCATTCGCCCGCGGCGCGCCGGCGCACCAGGACAAGGGCGGCCGCCCCCGGAAACGCGCCGCCGGTTCCACCGGCGCGGACCGACCCCAGCGCCAGTCGCAGAAGACGGCCTGAGGGGAGCCCACGTTTCTGCTTTTTCCTGTCTCAGTGCCGGCACCCGTACTTTAATTAAAACTGCCGAACAAAAATTTGGATATCACTTGTATTGTAGGGGTCATTCCATCTCTTGATCCCCCAGCTTGCTTTTGTCCGTGGTTTCCTTGGGAGTATCCGAGACGACTGGGTAGGACACGCGGATCGTCATGGTCAGGAACGGCAGAGTGGCCCACTGAGCTACTACCAGCGCGTTCGCCACGATGGAGAAGCCGATCCCCCAGATCCAGCTGAGCAGGCGCATGGTCTCGCACGCCGCCGCTGTATCGACCGCTTGCAGGACGCACTGGCTACAGATGGCCGTGCCGTTGCCATCCCGGAGGCTCACGTTCCACTTCTGCTCCTCGTCTACCCCGAGTAGCTTGGGACTGTCGTACTGGACGCGGATGATGAAGGCAAAGGCGATGATCTGCAGCAAGGTAGCGAATAAGAAGGAGGTCGACATGAACCACAGCCTCGCACTCCGATCGCGTGTGGCTGCTAGTACCGACACCCTGGTCTGCACTCGCGCGACGGCCGCCCGCACGGATGACTTCCAGTTACCTGTGCTGGGGGGGGCTTCCGGCTTTTGGTACTGCTCCGCTGCGCCCTGGGCAACCCCGCGTTCGGACAAGAGTGACAGGAGAGAGGCGAGCACTAGCACTGCCAGCAAGGACATCACCACCCCGTTCATCGCCGAGACGGTTTGGTAAACTTTGGTCGTCTGGCCGCCGCTCTCGTCAAACATGTGCACAATGTCCACCACGAGCGTGGCTACGGATAAGGGGCCGAGCAGCACGAGGGCGATGAAGGGCGACCACCACCGCAGCGTGGTACCTAGTGCACCAGAACCCAGGCAGTCAGTACAGAGCTGGGCCTGGGAGTCAGGCACAGAGGCTCGGGTGGAGCTGCGCCGCGGCACCGAGGGAGCGGCGGTCCGGCCTGCTGACGACGGCGCCTCCCGCCGATCCGCTCTGGGGGGGCCAGACCGGTTCGGTATGGCGGTCTGGCTTGCTGCCGGCGCCATCCGCCGCTCCGCTCTGGGAGGATCGGCCCAGTGCAGTCCCGGGCCCGTGTACGTATACTGTCTGTTCGCTCCGTTGGGCTGCTGCATGGACAAAGAGGGTGCAGAAGCAGGCCCCACAGAATCTTTGGTTTACTTTACACTGCACTGTACCGGGGCCAGCCAGGGAGTGGCCATCGCCAGAAGAAGGGGATGGGAGTAGAGGGGAAGGGGGGAAGGAGGAGGAGAGAGGAGAGAAGAGAGGGGAGGGAGCGCGCGCCCCTTCCCCCCAGAGGAAGGGGGTCGGGAGAGGTGCGGGGGGCTGCCCCCTGCCCCCCCCCCCCCGCCCGGCCGGACGGCCGCCCCCGGGGCGGGGAGGGGGGTCAGGCGGTCCGTTCGCCGCCGTGCCGGTGCCGCTTGGCGGGGGGGAGGGCGCCGCCGGGGGGGCCGCCGGGGGGGGCGCCGCCGGGCGGGGCGGCCGCGCCCGGGCCCAAGTCGAGGGCCAGCAGAGAGTCCAGGGTCGCGCACGACGCGACCGCGCGCAGGGCCTGCAGCAAGGTGGTGTAGAAGTTGGCCTCCTTCTTGGCCCGCGTGTGCAGAGGGCGGGGGTGCCAGCCGGCGGGGCCGGCCGTCAGCGTTACCTCCCACACCGAGCCCGGCACGGGCCTGAGCTGCTGCAGCTCCTCGTGCGTGTAGCAGGCGGCCAAGGCCGGCGCGGCAAAGGTCTGCGTGCCCCCGGCGGCCGGGGGGAGCACTGGGCCCTCGAGCCCCACCGCGTGGTCCTGCCACGGCAGCGCGTACGCCAGGCCGACGACGGAGCCCGCCTCCTGCACGTCGGTGCCACAGACGCGGAAGCACAGGTGGCGGGGCGTGAGGTCGGCCCCCGCGCCCGCCTCCTTGTAGCGCAGCAGTTCTTCGAGCGCCTGGGGCAGGGAGCACACGGACGGCAGGCCCGACGGCAGGCCCTGGCCGGCGCCCCGGCCGGGCTCTCGCACCCAGTCCACCAACCAGGCCCGGCTGTCTGCCGTGTGCTGGTCGCCTGGCATAGCCTCGAAGATGAGCCGGACCACGCGCCAGACCCCGTCCTTCTGCCGGTAGTGGCAGCAGGCCCAGACCCCGGGCAGTGCCCTGGCCTGCCGGTGGACGAGGCAGAGCTCGTGGTGCGGCGCGTAGAAGGTGGCCTCCGGCCCGGGGTGGGCCGGGGGCGGCCCGCGCAGCAGCCACGCCCCCCAGTAGTCCTCCACCGCCCGCCTGGCCCCCTGCCCAATGAGGGCCCAGTCGAACGCCACCTCGCTGTGCAGCGCCGGCCGCCCCGGGCGCAGCGCCGGGCAGCGCAGCCCCCAGCAGACCCAGTAGCCCCGCTCGGTGCGCGCCGCGCGCAGCACCTCGAGGTCCAGCGTGGGCTGCTCGAACTTCCACTTGCGGAGCGCGCGCTGGCCGCCGCCGCGGTATGGAGCGTCGCCCCGCGCAAACACCAGCCCGTCCACCGGGACACGGCACCCGTCGAGGTCTGGGTCCCCGCCGCCGGGCTCGACGAAGCCCCAGCCCCGGGCGTCGTCGGGGCGCTCCAGCCTCGGCAGCAGGTCCCGCTGCAGGTCGCGCAGGGGCACGAAGGTCTTGGTGGCCAGGCACGGCCAGTCCTTCCGCCGCGGTCTCGCCCCGCCACTAGCGTGGGCCCGGAGCAGCACGTCGCGCAGCCACAGGCGCTGCCCGAAAGGGAGCGACATGTACGAGCGCCGGCCGCAGGCCAGCAGGTCACACACGCGGTAGAGAATGGTCTCGGGGGCTACCTCGACCCGTTCGGTGTCGAGCAGCCACAAGTCACGGGGCCCGGGGCCCGCCGGGCCGCCCGCCAGGAACGACACTTCGGGGCACAGGTCCGTGACCCACGGCTTGCCGCGAAGGATGGGAAAGGGCTTGTCGTACAGGACCAGGAGCAGGGCGCGCACCCCGTCGTTCTTGGGCGTGACCAGCCAGCTCGAGCTCGTGCGGCAGAGCCCCTCCAGCTCCAACAGGCACAGGTCCCGGGGCATAGCAAACGCCGTGTACGACCCCCCGGACGACGCCTCGGCGCCCCGCGACTGCACCACTCTCAACGTCTGCCACACCAGGGCCGGCAGGGGGGGCAGGTCCTCCACGCTGTCCCCGCCCGTGCAGGCCGGGGGGAAGAAGGCCTCCGCCCGCAGAGACTGGAGCCGCAGTCTTTCCAGCCTTTCCCGCGGCGGCAGCTCTTGGCTCAGCCGTTCGCCCTGCGCGGCCAGCCAGGCGTCGGCCTCGGCTAACGGGAAGCGCTGAACCCACGCCCGCACCTCGGCCGCCGAACCGTACACGGGGGGGCCTCGGGCGCCCCCGCCCGTGACCGACATGCTAGCGGGGGGTGGGGCTTTGTGGGCCGCGGTCCTGCCCCGGGCCCGTCGGCGCCTGCTCCCTTTCTCCCTCCGCCCCTCTCGCTCCTGGCCGGGCCCCCGCCCCTCTCGCTCCTGGCCGGGCCCCCGCCAGCGCCCGGGCCCCTGTCTGGGCCCGGGGGAGCGGCCAGCCTCCCCCCCCCCCCGGGGAAGGGGAGGACGGCCCCCCCTCCCCCCTCCTTCCCCCCCGGCTCCCGGGGCTCAGAGGCCGGGAGCGCTCGCCCCCTGGCCGGCGGCCGTCGTCTCCGAGCCCAGCCGGCGTGGAAAGCAGGCTCTGGCGCTCAGGCCCCGCTGCGCCTCGAAGCCGCCCCCTTCTGCCCATAACTCCGCCGGCGCCAGTGACAGGAGATGCTCGTACACTACCGTCCCGTCGGTGCCAAAGACCAGCCTGCCGGTCGTGACATACTGCCAGCGCGGGGCACCCTCCGCGGAGGCCGGGACGAGCCGCACTGCCTCGACCGGCGCCGGCGTGGGATCGACCGGCCTGGCCCACACGGGCAGCGCAAACAGTAGCCCGCCGGCGCGCAGGCCGCGGACCTCCACGTCGACGCAGGCCCCGAGCACGTTCACCGCAGCACTGTAACCGTCCGCCAGGTCCACCCCTTGGCCCCGCAGCTCCTCGACCAGCACCTGGTAAGCCCGGTGGAAGGTGAGTTCGCGCACCAGGCGGACCAGCACCTCGGTCGTGGCGCTTAGCCTGTCCAGCTCGGCGCGCAGCTGGGGGGTTTCGGCATCGTCGCCCGGCCGCTCCGCGCGCCCGCGCGGGCGCAGAGCGCGCTGGCGGGGCCCGCCCTCCGGCCCGCCCTCCGGCCTGCCCTCGGGTCTGCCCTCGCCCCCTGGCCCGGGCCGGCCCTCGGGCCTGCCCTCGGGCCTGTGTACCAACCCACCCGCGCGCGACTTCCACGTGCGCAACAACGACGCAAAGGTCTCGGGGGCCGGGCGTTCCGTCGTCATCAAGCTTGCGACCTGGTATTGATCGAGGCCACCGACGCCGGGGGCCCGGGGGGCCCGTGGGGGGGCGCCATGGGGGCCCGGGGGGGGGGGGGGGAGGGAGCGGGCGGAGCCACGGCCGGGGGGGGGCGGTTGCCGTGGCCCTTCCCACGCCGCAGCCCCCGCCCCCCTCGGCGTGGTCGGTGGCTCCCCCCCCCCCCCCCGCTCCTCCCCCTCCCTGCCCGCGACCCCCACGCGTCCCCCGGCGCGGGTCCGGCGCGGGCCCGGCGGCTACCGGCCCCCAAACCTCGCGTGCCAGGGCCACCCATGCTCACACCGAGCGCTACGCCGGCCCGCGGGCCGGCCCCGGCGAGGCCCTAGTGTACCTGGGCCCGCCGCTACCCAGGCGCCCTGCAGGCTGCACGGCCTGCCCGTGCTAGGCCAAGGCACGTACGGAGTCGTGTTCAGCAGGGCCAGGGTTGTGCGGTGAAGCTGACCAGCGACTTCCTAGAGGAGCGGGGTACGGCGGCTGCATCGTCTGGGGGCGCCGCCCTGTACCAGCTCCAGTCCTAGCGACGCCGCGCTGTCTTGGTCTAGGCTGCGGGCTCGGCGGTGGCCCGGTGGCCCAGACGGTCAGGCTGCTGTTGGAGGCCAGGGGCTGCGACTGCCCGGCGGACCTGCCCGCCACCGTGGTCGCCGGCCACTGCTTGGTGCTGATTCACCTCGAGGAGTTCGACTGCGATCTCACGCGGTGGGGGTGCCCGCCGCGGGCCGAGACGTTTGCCACCGCCGTGCTGCAGCCGGTGGCCGGCCTGTTGCAGCGCCTGGTCCTCGGGGCCGGGCTGTTTCCGTTCGACCAGAAGCCCGCCAACGTGCTCCTGCGGCTGGGCCAGGCGGGGGACGAGTCGCCCGTGCGGCGCGTCGTGTTCACGGACCTGGACAATTCTACTCTCTGCACCCTCCCGTCGCCGCGGCAGCAGACGTGCGACGCGGCGCTGCTGTACTTCTTGTGCACTTGCCCGGGCAGCCTCCCGCAGGCCCTGTGGCGCCTGCCCGGGTGGCGCGGCCAGGCGGGCACACCGCGCTTCTGCGCGGCCTGGGACGTGCTGCTCCACGAGGTGCTGCCGAGGGGCGGGTTTGAGTTCTGGACCATCTACGCCGTGGAGGCCCTGGACTGTGGCTGGGAGGCCTACCTCGACCTGCTGGGGCGGCACGTTAAGTCCAGCCGGCTCGCCAGCCACCGCCTCGTCAGCCGCCTGTGGTTGCAGGCGTTTCTGTACCGCCAGGGGCTGCGCCGCCACCGGCTGCGGGGCCAGCACTTCTGGGAGCCCCTGGCGTGCCAGAGCGCGAGCGAGGCGCTGGCCCGGCACGGCAGCCTAGAGGTCCTGCTCTTTTGTGCCAGGCGCCTCCTGGAACTGGATTCGGACGACTGCTGCTTGGGGGTCCAGACCCTGGCTAGCGTCGGTTGCGGGGGCTGGGCACGCCTGGCGGCGGGGTTGGTCGGCCCGCTCGCCCGGGCCAGGTTCGGGGCCAGGGCCTCGCCCGTGGGCCCCTGAGCCACGCCCCCGCGCCGCTCCCTCCCCGCGCCGGCGCAGCGCCGGGCGGCTCCCCCCCCCCCCCCCTGACACCTGCTCCCTCTCCCCCCCCCCACCACCCGCTCGTGTGGTCTCTCGTGTTCGTTTTTTGACCGCTGTTCTTCCCTCCCCCCCCCCCCCGCCACTGCTGCTCCCGTCCGAACCCCCTCCCCGCGGGGGCCCACGAGTGGGGAGGAAGAGGAGGAGGGGGGGTCTTTACTATCACTCTGACCTGCCTGTGGTATGTACGTCAGCTTCTGGCCCAGCCAGGCGGCGGGGCTCCTAGCGGGCAGCTTGCTGGCGTTGCTGTGCCGTGGCCCCCCGGCCGGGTGGCGCGGCGCCATCCTGTTGCTGCTGACAGGCTCGGCCTGGGTCCGCACGTTGGCGCTGGAGGAGGTGCGAGAGTGCCCGGGGGTGCCCTTTGCGCTCGAACCCCGCTGGACATGGGCGCTGGACTGCCTAGGCTGGGGGTGCCTCACGGTGGGGAGCAGTGGCGGCGCGGCGCTTGGCTGGCCGGTGGCCGGCACGGGAGTCCTGTGCCTGCCCCTGCTAGACGGAGCCCCCCCCGCCGCCACCCCCGCCCTGCTGGGGACACTGACGGCCCTGCTGGCCGGGTTGCTCTACTCGCAGCGCCTGGCGCACGGCCGCGCGGCCGCCCTCTGCTGGTGGGCGGGCTGGACCCTGTGGTGGTGTGCTTACTATACCGCTGGGCGGGGCCGGGTCGCCTGGGGCCTGGCCTCGGCGGGCCTGCAGGGGTGGTGCCTGGCCGCCCTGCTAGCCGCGGCCCGGCCCGTCGGGCCGCCCCTGGCGCCCGTCTATGTCGCGGCCCGCGACGTGGCCCCGGCGCCGGAGGCCGGCGGGCGGGAGGAGGCGGGCGCGGGCTACAAGGATGACGTGGCCCCCGTGGTAGGCCTCCAGCGCATCACAAGCTACCTGTAGCCGGGGCCCGGCGCGCCCGTACCCGCCGCTAGCTCCCCCCGCCGCCCGGTGCGCCCGTGCCCGCCGGCCTGGCCCCGGCCGCGGTCTCTCTCCGCCGAGCGCAGGCTGAGGCGAGCACTTCCTTGGGGAGGCGTCACTCACTCTGCGTGCGTTGCTCCGGGCCGGCTAGGACACTGCCCGTTGTGGTCTTTGGTCGTCGTCACAATAAAAACCACCGGATGCTTCGGAGGGTGCTGGATCTCCGGCCAGCCCAAGCTCCCGGCAGAGGCACTGCACCTGTAACCTGAGCTAGAGACGGAAGGGCCAGAGAGGGGCGGGTTGGCGTGCGCCCAGGGAGCCGAGCGGAGGTCTTGGCTTTCTTTTACTGTCTTGGTTGAAGGGCGGCGGGGCTGGCCAGACTAGTCTAGCCGGGGGCGGGGAGAGGCCTGGGCCAAGGCCCCGCGTGCCGTGCAGAGCCGGGCCTACTATTAAGCTGGAGGGCCCTGACGCCCCCCGGGTGTACAGATCGACGAGCGCTAGGGCATCCGCCGCCTGGTGCGCCATCGCCCACCCGGAGGAAACCAGCGTGGGGCTTCTGCTGTTCGGCGGCCCCGTCCTGAACACAGCTCCGGGGCCACGCACCACCCCGCGCGCCTGCCACGCCCTCCCCGGGGCGCGTTGGGCGGGGGGGGTGGGCCAGGGGGGGCCAGGGGGGGGGGGGGCGGCCCCGTCCGGCGTGCCGCGGGCGGAGGGAAGGGGGGGGGGGGGGGGGCTGGCCGGCCGACAGGCCCGCCCGCCACTCCTCCCTCCTCCCAGGGGTCTTCCCCCCTTCCCTCTCCCCGCCCCGCGCGCGTCCGGCGCAGCGGCCGGGCCCTCGTGTCTGTGCAAAGTAGCAACTTAGAGTGGGTTAGGGTGCTCGGCTAGGCTTGGAGAGAGCACATGTAGGGTCGTGTGCCTACGGGGCGCAGGCCCGCCCGCGCTCTGGCCCCGAGCCCCGACGTTCCTGGCTGGGTGTGGCTCCCGCTCTTGTGCGTGCTGTTAGTGCTGGCCGTGGTGCTGCCCTGGAGTGCCCGGCCGTCCGTCTGGGCGCCGCGGCGCGGGCGCTGCCGCGCGCGGGGCAGGCTCTGTCCCGCCGCGCCGTGCCCACCCGGACGGCCGGCCGCGTCGCCCAGCCCGCAGCCCGTGGTGTGCCAGCCGGGGCCCTGCGAGCTCGGGCCGCGTCCTTGGCCGCTCGCCGCCCCCGGCCTGCTGCCGGAGGCCTGCCCGGCGTCCCCGCCGCCGGCCGCCGGCGAGGAGGACACGGCCGCCGTGCTCGCCTGGGGCGACGAGCCCTCCGTGGTGCAGCTGGGCGCGGGCCGGGGCTGGGTGGCGGCGGCCGCCGCGCCGCGCCCGCCCCGGCCGCCCGCGGGCTTCGCCCTGTACGTGCAGACACCCGAGGTGTACGGGGCGAGCGACTATGACCTGCTGCGCGTGGCTTGGGTCCTGCTGGACGCGGCCGGCCTGCCACTGCCACCGGCCGGGGGCTGGGTGCGCCTGGCGTGGGCGTCGCCCCCGCCGGCCGGCGGGGCACTGGAGGACGCGGGGTGGTCCGCGGGCCCGGCCGCCGGCTTCGCCCGCGCGCGCGTGCCGCCGGCGGCCTTCGGGTCATTCGCGGCCGAGCGGACGGTGGTGGCGTCCCTGCAGGTGCCCGGCGCGCCCCCCGACTTCCGGCGGCCGCCGCCGCAGGAGTGGCGGGTGCGCCTGGTGCCCCCGCCGTGCCCGCCCGCCGGCTGCCGGCCGGCCCCGGCCGCGGACGGGTCGGGGCCGTACGTGCTGGCCGAGGCGCCGTGGTGGCCGCTCGCCCCGGACAGCGAGTGGCGCGCCCGCCTGGTGCTGGCCCGCGAGCCGCCGCACGCAGATGTGCGGGGAGGGACGCTCGTGTGGTGGGCCGAGGGCGCCGAGTACCTGGGCGTGGAGTGGGCCGCCGGCTTCGGGCCCGGCGCGGCGCCGCGGGCCGACGGCGAGCAGCTGACGCTGTCCTTTGTGGCGCTGGCGGCCGCCGCGCCCGGCGCCGCGGGCTACGCCCCCCTGGCCACCATCCGGTACCGGGCGGGCGCCGGCGTGCTGGCCCTGCACGGCCTGGTCGTGTCGCTTGTGTCCCGCGGCCGGCCCGGCCGGGAGACGTGTCAGAGGGCGCCTCCTCTGTCATGCAGTGGCCGGCTGGACTTTTCAAGGCCTTTACGTTCATGTTTTAACTCTGAACAGGGGTTTTTATTACTCCTGGCTACACACACCTTTCAAAGAGAAACCAGCATCTTCTAAGCAATGACACTCCAGGAGCAGCAGGTTCGTTCCCTGCGGCTTTTCTCTTGTAGCCTACTGCCTGCTTCGGTGAAGGGGTAGAAAAAGGGGGAGAGAGCCCTTTCCACAAGTCCTGCTGCCTTGTCCTTGCTTACAACTTAGCAGTCACGCCATAACCTGCGAGGCTATTAAGAGTCATCCAAGTGCGCAGGCATGCCTCGCGCTAATCCCAGGGCGGCAATACTCGGCCATACCGTGGCGCCAGGGCCTGGCGCAGCTCACTGGCCGCCAAAGCTACACTGCTCTCCAGGTACTGCTCAGAGGCCAACCGCTGGAAGTCTCCCAGAGCCTTGTCCAGCTCCTCTACGGTCGCAGCTTTCTAGCAGGTCCTTCTTCACGCGCTCGGCGTATTCACTCCACTTGGTTTGTGGCAGGGGCGCCTTTACCTGGTACTGCGGGGGCAGGTCCGTGAGCCAAACTGGCCCGTGACAAGCCGAGAGGGAGTGAGAAGATAGTGTGTATTTCTTTTTATTCATAGTCAGTCATGTCGTCTAGGCCGTCCATCATCGTTGGGCCCGGCCCGGCCAGACTGCCAGAGGAGGACGACGAGGACGAGGAAGAGGGAGAGGACGACGACGACGACGACGACGAGGGGGCGCCGCCGCCCACGCCCGGCGGGGTGGTCTCCAGCAGCGGGTTGGCGCCGCTGCCGTACGAGTGGATGCCCAGCACGCTGCGCAGCAGGGCCTCGGGCTCCAGCCCGAGCAGCGGGGCCAGCGCGGCCGCCTGCTGGCGCCGGATCTCGGCATCGCGGCCGAGCAGGGCGGGCAGCAGGCGGTGGTCGGGCAGGTGCTCGTGCGTGCCGCCCGCGGGCGTGGCGGCGGTGGCCGGCAGCCAGAACTCGCGGCGGTGCTGGGCGTACACGTAGTCGGCCAGATCGCCCGGCGCGGCCCCCTGCTGAGTGGCCCCCGGCGGGGTGGCCCCGTCGTCGGCGCTGGTGCCGGCCGCCGCCTGGTCGTCGCTGGTGCCGGCCGCCCCGGCGCCGGTGGTGGTGGTGCCGCGCGTCCGCAGCGGCCGCAGTAGCCCGCCCAGCGACGCGGGGTCCTGCCCCAGCTGGCCCTGCACCACGGGCGGCGGCCCGGCCGCTGCGGACGCGCGGCCGGGGTCCGTCAGGCCGCGCGGCACGCCGTTCGGCAGCAGGTCCGTCAGGAACAGCTCGTAGTGCTGCAGCGAGCGGTCGAGCTGCCCCGTGAGCATCTGGCGCGGGCGCGCAAAGTGGTGCTGCAGGACCTGGACCATGAGCCTCGGCAGCAGGTCGGGCGCCAGCCCCTGCTCCATCACCAGCGACGGCACCTGGAAGTCCTCGGCGCGCTGCACGACCACGGGCCCCCGGTCGCCGGGCCGGCCCTGCAGCAGCTGGTGCAGCACGTCCTTGAACTCGTGGTAGTCCATGCGCAGCTCCCGGGCGTGGTTCTTCCACAGCAGGCCGCCCAGCGCGCGGCTGCACTCGGCGTAGTCCAGGTGGTTGGCGAACAGCTGGCTGTCGTGCTTGGAGAAGGAGTAGTGGCCCGGCCGCACGCCATTGCGCTGCAGCGCCACGCGGCGCCGCCGGGCGGTCAGCTCCTGCTCGTGGCGCAGGACCTCCTCCCGGGCGTGCCGGGCCGCCCGCGCGTACTTGTCGCGCGCCGCGGGCGGGTCGGCCAGCCGCGAGTAGCGCGGGCACGAGCCGGCGTCCTCGGCTAGGACGCGCTCGCTCACGAACGCCGAGCGCGTGCCCGCCGGCAGCCACAGCGGGGGGCTCCACGAACCTGGGCGAGCTGTACCAGCGGCTGTCCAAGCTGTGCCTGTTCACGGGGGACGGGCTGGCCCGCGAGTGCGGGGTGCAGGTGTTCGCCGGCGCGGACGACGCTCGCGCGGGAGGAGGCGAGTTCACGTTCAGGCGCACGGTCGTGGTGTGCGAGCTCCGGCCCGCCCACCAGGCCCGCCTGGCCCGGCTGTGGCAGCAGGAAGCCGAGGCGGCGGCCCAGGTCACCGAGCTGCTGGGCGACGGCGGGGAGCCCGAGCCCCCGGACGCCGCCGTGCCGGCCGCGCCGGCCGGTGGCGCGGGCTGGCAGGCGTGCCTGCTGGAGTTCGGGGGGCTGCCGGCCCGGGCGCCCCCGGGGGTGGCGCCCCCCGCCGCGTCGGCGCTGGTGCCGGCGCGCAAGCGGCGGCGCCTGGAGGACGAGAGCGCTCGGAGGAGGAGGAGGAGAGCGGGAGGGCCGCGCCGGCGGCGCCGTCCGGGCGCCCGAAGGAGGAGGAGGAGAGCGGGAGGGCCGCGCCGGCGGCCGGGAGCGCCGCCCCCCCGCTCCGCCGCCTGTGCAAGATCCTGTCCTTTAGCCTGTACTATCAGGCCGCCATGCGGATCAAGGCCAGTATCGCGGCGCGCTTCTTCAAGCGGCACGTGCGCCCCCTGCTGCGCGAGCGGGCCCAACCCCCCCACAAGTGCCTGCTGTTCTGCCACAACCACAGCTTCGTGGAGCTGCTAGGGGACCTGCTGCTCCGGCACACGTGGGACGGCGATGACGGCGCGGCGGCCGACCGCTTCATCACCCTCACGGGCACGACGCCGCAGCCCAAGCGGCCGGAACTCATCCGGCGTTTTCAGCACGACCCGCGCTGCCAGGCCGCGGTCCTGAGCATTCTGGCGGCGGGGCAGGGCGTGCACCTGACGGCCGCCAACCACGTCTTTTTCTTCCAGTTGACCTGGAACGGGGGGGGGGGGGACCTGCTGCAGGCCGAGAAGCGCGCGTGCCGCATGGGCCAGCGCCGGCACGTCGATATCAAGTTGCTAGTGCTGGACTGTTTTATTGAGCGCCGGCAGCTGGAGCTGAACCTCAGCAAGATCCGCAACCAGGCCTCCGTCCTCAACCAACAAGAGCTGGCCGCGCACGGGCTGGCGTGCGAGACGGAAACGTTCCGCGCCTCGCGGCGGCGCCGGCGCGGGGCCGCCGAGCCAGCGGCCGCGGCGCCCAAGCCAGCCGCGGCGCTGGAGGCGCCCGAACCGCCCGGGCCGGCGGCCACCGCGTAGGCGGCGCCGCCGCGAGGCCGGGGGGGTGGAGCGAGGCAGAGGGCACTGCCCCCTCCGCTCCCTTCCCTCTCCCGGAGGGGGGCCACCCTCCGCGTGCCTCAGGTTCTGGTCCTGACCTTCTTGGAGGGGCGCGGCCCGTCCTGGCCCTGGGTGCCGTCCCCCCGAGAGCTCTTCTTCTTCGGCAGGCTGTCAAGCTTGGCTTTGAGCTTCTTGATGGACGCTGGCTTCAGGCGCCAGCAGCAGTGGCAGGCCAGCGCATAGAAAGCCAGGCTGCTGATGAGATGGCTCAAGTCACCCGGGGCGTCCCGCTTGCCTCCTTCGTACTGCAGGCGGAACGCTCTCGCGATGGGGTTCCTTTCTTCTTCCTCTTTTTCCTCTTCCCTGTTTTTGGGCTTTAGCGTTCGGTGTACGTAGCGCTCCATCCGCTCCAAGAAGCCCTTGGGGGTAGGTGTGTCTGTCCACTGCACGTCAGCCAACAGGTGCAAGGCCTCGGCCAGGCCTGTCGCTGGGTCGCCTCCCCCGACCTTCTTCGCCTCTGCCCTCAGCACCTTCACCGCTTCCCCGAAAGGACAGGAAAAGTCCGGGTCCTGCAACGGACCCTGCGCCGAGCCCTCCGGCACGCAAGCGACCTCTGCGTGCTCCATATCAATGAGCAGGTTAGCCACCGAGTTGGCCACCGTAAATAAGTACTGGGCCAGCGCCCAGGCTGTATCACTGTGCAGGCAGAGCGATTCTCTCCACGCAGTGGCTTCGGCTAAAGGAAGGGTCCACTTGTCGTAGGGCTCTACGTCGATTAGCCTCACGACAGGGCCCCCTCTCTCTTGGACCTGCAACATATTATCGAACCTCAGGTCCAGGCAACCGTAGGCTCTGTCCGGCTCTGCCCTTGCCTTCTCCTGTAGCACCTGCACGTACCGAAGCAGAGTGCCGTGCACCGACTGCAAGACCCTGTGGTGCTCTTGCTGTGTACTCTGGGAGGCCAGCAGGGTGCTGTCCATCTGGCCCAAGGGGAGGATATGCTGGATAAGATAGAACTCGCGGCCGGCGGGATTTCCAGCATGTTGCAACCAGTATGGATACGGACACTGGCGCCGCGGCGACGGTCCGGGCTCGAACAGGAAGCCCCCCAGCTGCGGGATCTCGCGGCACGTATCCTTGTACTGACGTTTGCTCGTCATTAAACGCACGCAGCTGTTGCATGAATGTGGCCACGTTGTACGGCACGGCCCACCCATACAGCAAATGGCTGACGCCGACCTCTTCCGTGGCCAGCGCGTTGGCCCAGTCACGGCGGGCCGCTAGCTCGGCCTCGCTGAGGTACTCGTAGCCGGCTCGCACGACATAGGCAGTCGTCAGGCGAGTGACTACGTTGACGGACCCCGCGCACGCCCAGTCCTGGTCCCGGTCCTGGTCCTGAGTGCACAGGCACTCCTCGGTAGCTCCTGGGCAGGCCTCGTGCCGCTCTATCCGTGCTCTGAGCATAGCGTGCAGGGCGGCCAGCGGCCCCGGCGGACCGGCCAGCCCCTGGGCAGCAGCGGACGACACCTGCTGCCACAGCCAGGCTAATTCGCCTGGGGGCTGGTCTCGGGGGGGAGGAGCCCCCTGGAGCCAGGCCGCCTTGCCTGGCAGCAGCCGGTGCTCCCGGTCGAGCGGGACTGCCCCGCCTGGGCGACCGGCGGGTGAGGAGGCAAGCATACGTGGTTTACAGCCAAGTACCCGAGCCATTGTCCCCCCCCCCCCCCCACGCCCCCCCACGGTTTCCCCTCCCTGTTTCTTCTCCGCAGTGCCTCCTACCCGCGGCGCGGCGGAGCGGCGCGCACACGCCGCACCACCCCCCTTCCCTCCCGCGGTCCCGGCCCCACGGCCCGGGGGACGCGCACACGCGCCCCCTCCCCGCCCCCGCTGCCGGCGCCAGCCCCCCTGGCGCACGCGTGTGCACGGCGCCCGCCCGGCACACTTCTGACGCAGGGCGGTGGAAGCGAATGGCAGCCAACCCGACGGCCGGCCGCGGGGCGCCGGGTGACGGCAAGCTTAGGGGGCCTAGTCAGACCGACGGGTACCAGCCACTCCCGGCGGTGTGCCGCCGGCTCGTCGCCAGCTACCTCCTGTGCGCCGTGGACCTGGCCACGCTGGCCGTGGTGTGGAACTTGGCCCCCCACCAGGGCAGGGCACAGCCCCGCCACTCCTGGAGGCTGTCCCACCTGCTGGCTGCCTGGGAGCAGCCGGCCGCCGGCCGGCCGCCGCAGGGCCCGGTCGAAGTGGTGGTCGACGTGGACGAGGGACTGCGGCTGGCCAAGATCGCCTTCGTGGCTCCGCTCTCCGTGCTAGGGGCCGGCCTGGGCCTGGACGTGCTGGCGCTGCACGTGGTGAGCGGCGCGCGGGGCTTCGAGCTGGGCCGGAACCTCCGCCAGCCCCGCCCGGACGCGGTGGCCGCGCCTACCTGCCAACTAGTCGAGCTGCGCGTCGAGGCGGACTGCCCGCGGCGGTTTGCCGCCGCGTGCAGCTTCCTCAGCCAGACCACGTTCCCCCGCTTGGAAACGCTGTGGCTAGCGTACGGCGGCCGAGACCGCCCCGCCGGCCTGTCGGAGCTCACCATCGGCTTCCAGTGCCTGCGCTTCCCCCGCCTGCGCGTCCTGGTGCTGGGCCCGCTGCCGGCTGCCCTCACTGGCCAAGTGTGGGCCGACACGGACGTGGTCTTCCGGGGTTACGCGTGGCCTGGTTCTAGCCTGGGCAGGCGGCCGGCCCGGTTCCGGGAGGAGCCAGCCCCTGTGCCTAAGTCACGCTAGCCTAGCTAGTCCGGTCCTAAAACCACCGTGGCGCGCTCCGGAAACTGGGAGCGGGGGCACCCCCCCTCCTCTCCCCCCTCGGCCCCCGACGCTTCTCCCTGCCGGCGCAAGCCCCGCGTCCACCTTGTTTCCTTCCCTCCTCGCTAGCCTCCCCCCTTACTCTCTCTCTCTCTCTCTCTCTCTCTCTCTCCGTCCGCCGCCCGGCCCGCCAGCCGGGGACCCGGCACCACCGGCCTACTGTGCCAAAGGCGGGTCGTTTCGTGACAAGGGTACGGGCTAACCTGCGCTGATCATGGGAGCCGCCGAGTCCGCCAAGTCTAGATTGCAAGAGGAGGGGCCTCCGTCTGTTCTCGACCTGCTGGCCGATCAAATCGGCGGTGCTCGACCATCATCATCGCAGCCGCTAGTCCAGCTACAAGCCGCAATTCAAGGGGAGATAGCAACGCTGCTGCAGCAGAATGGGTTTCCTTTACTGGATCTGAATCCCGAGAACGTGTACTTTTACGCACCGGACGAAGAAGCAAGACATGGTGTCACTACAGCTGCGGGGCCAGGTCCGACAAACTCCTCGCAGCGGCTGAACCACCTGGTCTGCCGCGTTATGCGATTCGAGGACAATCGCAAGGCCCCAGCGGCGCAGCCTCTGTCGGTCGTGCAGGCCTGGACCGTCCTGTTTTACCTCTGCGGGGCCTTCTGGGCGCGGCAAACCGAGCCTGCCAAGCAGCGACTGGAACGGCAATTGCGCCAGGCAGTAGCCAGTGCCGTGCAGGGTAACAAGGCAGGCAACGAGCAGTGGGCGCTGGTCAGCCGTGTCCGTAACAGGCTGTCTGCCTTGGAAATCGTGCTGGGGACGGCCGCAGCAGAGGAAGAAAAGGAGGCTGACCAGGGGGAGGCTTCAGGCGTCCTCAGCCACAGCACTCATATCAGGCCAGGTTCGAACTACGACGACGGGGCGCCCATGACGGACGGCCTGAGTCGTAGTATCTCGTACGAAGGGGGAGAACCAGTGGCACACAGCGAAGCCAGACAGCAACCGCACAGTCAGGAGTTGGAGACGGCGCTCCGGGTGGCCAAGAATTTCCTGCGGGAGACCAACCGTGTGGTTGAGAGCCAGCCAAGCGGGCCGGCGGGTCCTGCGATCGTGTTGCCCCAGGGGGGAAGCAGCGCGGGGACCGCGCTCCGGGGCCTCAAGCGCGTACAGGCCGCGATCAGCCTGTGCCAGTCAGTCGCACAATGCACCGATTGCGGGCGCCAGGTAGACTCCCAAACGCGCCAGGGGCGCCCTCGCGAGTGAAGGACTGAAGGAGACAAAGGAGGATGAAGGGGTGTGGATTTTTTCGAGGAAGCGGGCAAACGCCGAGCGGCCAACCCTACGTGGTCGGCGAGTCATTAAAAGTAACCGTCCTCGGCCGCCTGCTCGTCGTCCTCGCCCGGCGGCCCGGCCTCGGTCTGCCACCCCGCCGGCCCCGGCTGGTAGTCCGCCGGCCACCCCGCCGGCCCCGGGGGGGAATCCGTGGAGGAGCGGGGCGGGGGCGCCCGTGCCTGGCCGCGCTGCGACGACGTGCGCGGCGCCGGCCGGCGGCGTGTCAGGGGCCAGGCGGCCGGACCCCGCTCCGGGCCCTGGCGCACGGGCTGGTAACCGCGCCGCCCCCCCGGCCAGCGCCGCCACGCGGCGCCGCAGTAGCAGCACGCCGAGGCTAGCGCGAGCGCCACGCCGACCCACAGCCACGCGGGCGGCGCGGGCCACCAGCACAGGACCCCCCAGGCTGGTCCGAGTGGAGGCGCGCGACGGGGCCCTGCGTCCAGGCCGCGGGGTCCAGCACCAGCACGGCCTCGGGCAGGCCCATGACCTGCCAAGTATGGGTCTCGTTCGCGAGCGGGGCGGGGTCCTGGACGCTGGCGAGCTGCGCCAGCGCGTCGGCCAGCGCGGCGCCCGGCAGGTCGGCGGGCTCACCCCAGGTCGACCGCCCCCAGCCCCGGTCCTGCAGGCGTGAGTGCAGGAACTGCAGCACGTAGTACGGCGTCCGGGCGCCGGGCAGAGCGGCCCAGAAGATGGCGGGCCCCGGCAGCAGCAGGCTGTCGGCTACGCCGGCCGGGCCACGTGGTCCAGGGGGACAGCAGCTCTAGTTCCCTGACCGCGTAAGCACCCCCCAGCCGGTGCACGAGGGCGAGCCCGCCCAGGACACTCCGTTCGGTCGCCCGGGCTAGGTGTTGGTAGGCGTTCCAGACGTCCGGGTAGTACAAGAACACGAGGCAGCTGACTTCGCTCTCCGACCACATGGCGTGCGTAGCATTGGGCAGCAGCCTGGACCACGACAGGCTCCGTTGCCACTGGCTGGACAGCCTTCCGCGTGCCCGGTCGGCACATTGGCCCGTCTCCACAATCTGGTGCAGCAACGGCCCGGTGACGCTCGCCAGTTCACGCTCCTTGGCCCGCACGGCCTCGACACACTGTGCCTGCCGCGATAACAGCCCGGCGACGCCCCAAGCCAGGCCCAGCGCCCAGCAGCAGTACGCCGATGGCCACCAACTCATGTGCACAGCCCACGGCTCCACCACGGATGGGGCGGAATGTGGTGACGGGGTCAGGGCACGGTGCTCGGGTGGGAGAGGGGGGGGGGGGGGGGTCACCCTCCCCCTGGAAGGGGAAGGGGGGGGGGTCCCCTCCCGCGTTCTCTCTGCCTCCATACACCCCCCCCTCCCCGCCCGACCTTGGAAATTATTCCAAGCTCACACTTTCCCCTGCCCCCGGTCGTCTGGAATCCGTCGGCGTAGGAGAGGGGAGGTGGCAGTGGCCCGGGCTGGCAGACTCCTCACGCCCGTCGTCGGCGTTAACCGCCGACGAGAGAGGGGGGCGGGGCTCCGGCCCCCAGTTACTAATTCTGATTTGGTTGTGTTAGAGCGAGCCGGCAGCTTGAAAGACTGCTGTTACATTTCGAACAAGCTTCAATTTTTTTCAACCATGAAAAAATACAAAGTTATGTATTAGCAGGTCTCATTTTTCTTTTTTTAATGCTTCTGTTCTTGATTTTATTTGAATTACAGTTGATTAAATAACTTAGTTTCGACTACCACATGACAACCAAGTCTTAGAAATATTATTATTTGTATCATGGCGACTGCGTTAGATTTATATACTGAACTTTTTTCAATTTCAAGTTTTGAATTTGAATTTGAATTCAACACAGAAATTAAATATTTATTATTAATTCAATATATTTAATTAATAAATCAATAATAAAACGATATATTAATAGTATAACAACTACAAGTGAGTGGTAAGTAATCTGAGTGTGTCACAGTGACTCATGTAAGACAAAGCTCGAGGTCGCCAAAGTACAAGTACGACAGACTGAGCAACAGACACCGCTGTAGTACCGCTGTGCATTCACTCCCCTAGTAAAATCTGTCTGTGTCTCACTGGCACAGTCGGTATGTGTCGGGCTCTTCTTCCTTGCCCCAGAGAGTCTACCGCTACGCCCGGTCGCAGGGTCTGTCCCGCCCGTGTTTGAGCTTGGTGGGGATGCAGTGCCTCACTAAACAATCTGATGAGCTTGAGCTTGATGGGGATCGGGGACGGTTTTAGGCTCACTGTGAAGGTATGTTGGTCAAGGAATTCTGTAGTAAAGGCTTCAGTCAGAAAGGTCTTAATATAGTTCCCTAGCCGGGCGCCAAGGTCTTTCATTTCAAAAAATAGGCGCTGTATCACCCAAAGATTATTTGAGCGATGCGGCAGAACAACACACATACCAAGTTCATCGTTGTTGCACGCTTTTGGCGCTTGTGTCGAGCCTGAAGAATCCACTGTGCCTTGCGAATTGTAGGAACCTTTCGTCAAAACGACGTACTTGCAAGGGTGGAAGCGGAATGTTGGCTTCTGGGTGCATATCAAACCTTTGTGGTCATACGAAGAGGGATCTTTCCAGCTTTCTATCTTGTGGTACAGATTGACATCAAGTCTGGATATGATGTTAGACCCCTCGGAGGGGCGGGTTAACAGTACGGGTAGCCAATCCGTAAGCTGTATGTCAGATTCGCTTAGCGTCAAATCGGAATTGCACACCTGTGTTAAGACCCCGACTGTCTCATCCAGTTGCTGCTTGCAATCGGGAATAAGACTTGGCTTGAGCGTGACCACGATCTTCCTTCCTGACAGAGTTTTGTTTTTCACTGCATTCTGTACGGCCGGCCGCACGCGTTCCAAGCAGAAATTAAATAATCTACGGGGCGGGTACGGGTACGATATTCTGTACTTGGTGCATTTTAAATCATTTTGTATCCAAATAGATTTGGAGGAAACGTTGCCGCTGCCGCGAGCGATGATATACTTCAGCTCGTACTTGTTACTCGGGGCGTCCGCGAGCTTTTCATAGCTTGGTTGCTCTTTTGTGTACCAATGTCTCTCTAGCCTTTCCCTGCCTTTGAGGGCGTGGAAGACCACGGTGAGCGTGTAGTCCATGGGCTCCCTCCCTCTTCCTCTTTTTTTTGTACAATGACTGTTTATTAGGAAAGGCCGAAAGGGGATGTACCTAAGGATCCAAGGATCAGCGCCCGCTGGTTGGGGAAAGAGGGGGGAGAAGGGGGCGGAGGGTGGGGAGGGGGCGCTCCCCACCCCCGTTCTTCTTCTTCCCTCCATCTGAGCCCCCTGAGCCCGGGGGGCTCAAAGAACAGGGGCAGGGTGGGAGGAGAAGGGGCGCAGACGCTACAAAGAAAAATAAATAAATACATGAAACGACTCCACTCTTGACGTTCTAGCTGTGGGCCTGGGCGTGAGTGCTGGCGCCTGCGTCGGCGTTAGCGCGCAAACCCCTCTAGTGTGCTTGGCCCAAGGGCAACCCCTAGTCCTGACAGACAGTGCAAATATCCGGAGCGTCTGAAAGTCTTTGGCTTCCAGCAGAGAGCGCGGCACAGCATGGAAGAAAGCGCCAGCAACAGCAGCTCCAGCCCTCCCGGAGACGGCGCCGGACTTACTACTACCATAACTGCAGCCTACTCGGCCGAGCTGACTACAACTCTGAATCAGCAAGTCTATTGCGTCTAGCAGGTCCTTTTATAAAACAATACAGGTGTTTTTTAATTAAAATCAACGTTCTAGACGGGGACTACGAATTCCTTAATCTCTCGACGACACAGGGGGCAGCGCCTGAGCTGTGCGGAGCAGTCCGCGCATATCCGGGCGTGGCCACACGAGACTAAAACGACCAAGGGCCCCGTTTCTTTGCCGGGGTCGTTCAGGCAGACCGCGCACTGCACGCGGTCAGCGCTTTCCTCTGCTGCTTCTTCTGCCTCGTCTTCTTCTTCTTGTTCGTCTTCGTCTTTACCAGAGCGCTGTGCCGGCTCCTGGTGCGGCGGGGTCTGGTTTTTCTTTCCTTCTCGCTTTTGCAGCCGGCGGAGGGAATGGCGTATCTTGTTGCGCACGGAGCGGGCCTCTTGTAGTTCTTGCTGTACACGCTGCAGCTCCTGTCGCGCGTCCCCTGCGCTGGACCGTAGCTCCCGCCCTTGGCGTTCCAGCTCGCGCAGCAGGCCCTGCGTCTTGGCCAGCTCCTGGCGTTGTGTTTCTAGTGCCAGGCATGCCATCGCCAGACGCTGCTTGGCCGCCCCCTCTTCGGCCTCGGCCCCGGCCTCGGCGGCAGCCTCGGCCTCGTCGTCCCCGGCGGCGGCGCCGCCACCCCAGCGCTCCTCGCTCAGATCGTGGAACGAGCTCAGCAGCTGGGCAAGCGAGCCTACTCCCTGCGCCAGCAGCCGCGGCCGCAAGCTCAACCACCTGCCGCGGGGCTCGCACAGGTCCTGCCCCCACTCCCAACCCTCCAGCCACTTATCACCCAGCTCGGGCTGGACGGCCGACAGGAGCCCCGCCGTGCACAGCACAAACGGCAGTGCCAGGGAGACGACAGAAAGCCCGTCGCCCTCCCGCGGGGCCAGCAGCTCGCTGCAGGCCAGCTCCAGCAAGGTCTGCGCCTGGCGCTCGGGCATCCAGCGGCGCTCGGAGGCGTGCAGCAAAAAAAACTGCAAGAGGGGCAGGCACTGCAGCTGTACGGCCGCCACGGGCCAGACCCACTCGGCAAATTGCAGACAATCCTTGGCTTGGCTTAGCACCTCAAAGACCTTGTCCCGCCTCAGCTGCACCAGCGACGCGCCCAGCACTGACACGACCACGCGGGCCTGCCCGAGGCTCGGCCTGCCGTCCTCGCCCAGTCTGAGATGCATCAGGTCTAGCAATTGCAGTAGCAGCAGCTCGAGTCTGAAAACCTTGGACGTCTTGGGGCAAGGGGCCGCCTGCAACCTAACCAGCACCGCCCTCAGCGGCCCCGGCGACGAGTAGCGCAGGCGGAGCACCTCCTTCCACACCAGGCCCAGCGCCTCCAGCCAGCTCACCCAAGTCACCGCGTACATGAGCGGCGGGTCTGTTGTCAGGGTCCGCGCCTTGGCCAGTAGCCCTTGCACGGCGGAGAGCCGGGCAGCGCTCTCTAGGGGCTTGTCCGCCGAGAGCAGGCCCAACAACCTGCGCGCCAGCGCGCTTCGAGAAGACGAAGGCGCCCCTACACAGTCGGCCGGCCCCTCTTGCCCCAGCACTCCGACGTAAACCCAAAGCTGTTCAAGCGCCGGGCCCTTTACACCTTCCGATGCCAGCTTGCAGTACAGCGAAAACAGGTCCTGGCGCAGCAGCACGGCACCGCCGCCACCCTTGGCAAACACCCCGGGGCCGACCACCAGGGACAGCAGGCCCGCGCTAAACTTGGCTTCCCTCTGCATGTGCCGCAGCAAGCGCTTCGTAAAAGCGAGCTGGCCCCTGCGCGTCAAGGCTTCCAGCAACGGGATCCACGTCCCCAACAGCACCCTGGCCTCAAGCACGTATTCCAGGCTGCCGCTCCGCAAGTTGGCCGCGAGTTTCTGCATCTCAGCCGCCGTGCCTAAGATCAGACACGGCATGGCCACGTCGCAATGGTTACAATGGTGCTGCCGCTGCTGAGCAGCAGCAGCGCCCTTGTAGTCGGCGCACGGCTCTTCTTCCACGGCGCCGCTGTCCCCAGCACCCGCCCCCGCTTCCTGCTTGGCGCTCCCCCTAGCAAAGCCGCCGACCTGCATGGTCCAAAAGGCTTGAGGCCAAGAGAAAAAGAGAAGAAAAAGAGGGAATGAAAAGAGAAAAAAGGGGGAGAGGCGGGGGGGGCGCCCCCCCCTTTTGAGCTCATATCCAGAAATCCTTTCTGCCACCTTCCCTCTCCCCTCCCCTGAGCCCAGGGGGCTCAAGGAACAAAGGAAGGGGGAGGGGAGGAAAGGGAGGGGGATAAGAGTAAAGATCAAATTGTGGTCTAAGAAGACAAAAACCTGGCTCTCTTAGAAATATAAAGCAAGAAAGCAGCTGGTTGTTGCTAATAAACCACTTGAACCGTCACAGGATGGATTACCAGGGAGCTCTGACCGTCAAAGAATTTCGCAAGCGCGCATACCAAGAGACCGGCCTTCCAGACGAACAGAAGCCTAGATTGCTTGAATACATCCTAGGCAACAAGTACAGCCATTATTTGCCAAAAGACATGCTATTTGACAAAGAAACGATTGTGCAAATTGAAGCAAAAAGGCTGGAGTGGTTTTCAAATGCCGAGCCCAGGTCCTTGCCTGCTGAAGCGCCGCTACTGCTTGAAGACCAAACAAGCGCTGGCAGAGAAACGCTATAAAAAGGCAGTCGAATTGTTGCTGGCGGAACCGGTGGTCTTCTGCGGCGAGGCTTTATACCTTCTCGGGAATTGTTTGGAGTCGGGGGAGGGCGTACCAGACCGTGACACCAATTTCGCTCAATTGTACTGGGCGTCGGCCGTTCAGGCCTCTCTTCCACTTAGCCCAGCTAACCCTTGGCATTTGGATGTGCTGTCGAAACTTGTAAAACGCGCGAATCCTAGCTGGAAAACGAACCCAAATTCGTTCCCCAAGTGTCTCTCGAATGGAGCGTCGTGGTTCCAGAATTTGTGGCATGAGCTGAAGTCGAAGTCGAACCAAGCCTCTTCTTGGCATCCGAGGCTTGACACGTATCGCGACAATGATGCTGTTAATGCCGGGCCCAGCAATGAGGATACGTCCCAAGCTTCAAAAGCAAACAACAGCAAAGGAGAAATGGAGGCCTGGCCACGCTTGCCAGAACCGGAAGCTAAGCCAGTTCCAAACCCTTCTCCTCCCCCGAGCACACTCAGCGCAGAGCTAAACTTGGAGACCAACAGGCTGTCGATCAAGGTCAAAGAGATGCTAAAATTGGAAGACCGCCAAGATGAGATCAGAGCCTTTTTTTGCCTTGCGCCAACTAAGCATTTCTGGCTTGACCTCCGCGACGTATTGGCGCGCTGGTGGCCCGCAAGGACGGATGCTCTGATAGCGGTGCGATCCTGTGCTCTCAGAGAGGTCCTGGTTGGCAAAACCTGTGGCTGTCGAGTATACGCAGTTGATTAAGCTGCGGCAACTACCCCAAGAGTACAAGCATGCGCAGCGCAGCAGCAGAGCCTCGAGCTAGTACCACCTGAGTGGGCGATGCGTTACAGAAGAAAGCCAAACATTTTCAAGTTTTGGGAGCAGGATTGCACTGAACCAGTTGACGCCAATCGCTTGCAGCGTTTACTATTGCCTAGCCCCCGGGCTGTGCCACCAGTGTCCGAGTGGTTAGCGGGAACAATCCACGGTTGCTTTGAGGCGCGCGATGGAGATTTCTTTGTGGACTGGCTTGCGCGGCAGTTCAGGGGCTTTTCGGGCCTTGCAGCAGCAAGACTCTTCTTCGCAGAAGCGCCCCTCACAAAAACAAAAAAGAAAACAGTTAATCCTTTCCACGGAGAGCAAGAGGGGGGGGAAGCACCCCTCTTTACTGTCCCCCCCCCCCGCCCCCCAACGCGCAGCCGCCGTACTTTTCTCGAGATGAAGCACTGTCCGTGCCATAGACCCGGCACCATGCGCGGAGTTATAAAAAATGAAATATAAAAAGAGGAAAAGAAGATTATTTTTGTCGACAACAAAAACAGGCGAGGGGTAGAGGGAGGGGAAGGGAAAAGGAGGGGGGGCAGGGGGGGGCAAGGGAAGTGCCCTTCTCATCCCCTGCTCCCTCCGCTTCTCCCCTTTTCTGCTACCCCCCTCGCCCCCCCCGCCCCCCCCCAATCTTGCCACAAATGCAAGGGGGAAAGAAATGAAAGATGAGAAGGAGGGAGGGGGGGGGGGGCGAGAGGATAGGGAGTCAAAAATACCAGCAAAGCCTGCTAGGGCAAAAACTTTGCTTTCCTAAAAGTAATAAGAAAACAATTCTTTGTCATTGATAACTACTCGTACCTCGCAGGATGGAGCACGTCCAAGACATGGAGCTAGGCAAAATTGCACAAGGGGCCAAACGCTCGTCTGAAGAGGGCATTGCGCAAACCGAGGCAAGAAAGCTAGAACGGGTTCTGAAAGCTAAGCCCGTAGAATTGCCGACCGAAGCGCCTAAACTGCTTGCAAAGGCCAAGAGAGCGCTAGCAGAGCAAAGCTACAAAGAGGCTGTTACCTTGTTCCTGCAGAAACCAGTGATTTGGTACGGAGAGGCTTTATACTATGTGGGCAATTGTTTGGAGTCAGGGCAGGGCCTGGCCAGGGCCGACCCAGATCGTGCTCAATTATTCTGGGCGTCCGCGGTCCAAGCCTCTCTTCCACTTACCCCAGACTGCCCCTGGCATTTTGATGTGCTGGCCAAGCTTGTGAAGTGCTCCCAAAGACCGGGCTGGAAAATAGATTCGTTCCCTAAATGTCTCTCAAAAGATGCATCGTGGTTTCAGAGTTTGTTGGATACTCTGAAGTCGCAGTTGGACAAAACCTCTTTGCCTATGGACAAGGAGGGGGTCTTGGTCCGCAGCATGCATTCCCCCCCCAGCTCCCTCGCCGCCAGAGCATGGCACACACGACATCGATGCCGGCGGCAGCCTGCGAGACACGCTTCGACCCCCGAGCGCGCCTGGCGCAGAGTTAAGCTCGGAGACCAACAAGCTTGTCCTTGAAGAAGAAGAGAGACGCTTGTGGGAAGCCCTGCAATCTAGGCCGCGAGAGTTCCGCGGCCTCGGAGCTCTCGAGCTTGCCCAGGCAAAGGACTTACTTGAGAAGTGCCCTAACGAGGAAAAGGAAAAGCTTGCAGTGGAGCTGCTGCGTCGTAAGCCAGCGCTCTGGCACGCAGAGGCTTTGCACCTCGTAGCCTGCTGCATGTCTGCGGGCCGGGGCGTGCGCAATAGCGACCCAAAGGTAGCTTTTCTGTATTATACGTACGCCCTCAAGCTTGCGGAGCTCGGCGCCAAGCGCAGCCTTTTCTACCTTGACAGCCTGTGGCACGTTGTGGAGTATCTGGAAGGGCCCGATGCCGAGGCAAGCCTTGAAATTTTTAGGATTAACATTGACCCTGGCTTTCACTTCAAACAGCTCTTGGGTTTGATGCACGGGCTGAATTCCCAGCACCAGCAGCAGCTCCTAGAACGCAGCCGCCAAGCTCCGGCTACCTCTTTGCTGTCCAAACTTGCATGGAGAGAAATGTGGCCCACCCAGGGCGCATTCAGCATTAGGCCCATGCAACTAAGCGTCCGCATGCAGCGTTTTGCGCTGTCGATTAGGGAAAAGCCACTGATAGAAATTCAGAGCTGCAAGGATAAGATCAAAGCCTTTTTTTGCATCGCGCCAACCAAGTACTTCTGGCTCGACCTTTGCGATGTGATGGCACGTTGGTGGCGCGCCCGGACAGATGCTCACGCGGTAGTGAGTGTTGTTCGGCCCAAACAAGTCCTGGATGGCCCTCCTGTCCAAGTTGAACAAACACGAGTCCTTAAAGTGCAGCAGTTACGTAGTGAATACGAGCACCGCGGCTTAGAGCTAATTCCCCGAAAGTGGGCGACGGATTATACAAAAAAAGAACAGAACGTGTTCAAGATCTGGGAAAAGAAATGCACCAAATCCGTACCCGACCAAGAGCTAGAAAGCTTTCTTTTCCCTGCGAAATCAACACCTAGCACTTCACAAGAGGTTGCGCAGCCATCCGTGCAGCAGTTGTCCGACTGGGGTACCTTGATTCGAGCCTGTTTTCAACAGCAGGACGGAGAACGGTTTATAAATTGGCTCGCACGCAATATGCATTGCTCACAGGAGCCTGGGTCGCAGTTGTGGGTTTGCCTGGAGGGACGGGTGTCGTTGCTGCTCCGCCAGGTTCTGGTGTCCTTTTTCCAAGCTTTGGGTAATGAGCACATTGTGATTTTTCGAGATGTTTACGAACATAACCTAAGCAACAAACTTGAAGAGCTCCAGGCGTGTAAAACTGCTGTCCTGGATGGATGTCCACGACGAGCAGATGACACTATCCAGTGGAAAAACCTGTTCCGTTGTCTTGCAAATCAAACTCGAAAGTTCTCTGGCCGCAAAAACAATACTGAAACGCCAATCTTGTTGCGCAATAGAAGCCACGTATTAATGTTGCCTGACCAGCAGGGTCAAACGCTGTGGACAGCGACACAGCTGCGGGCGAAAGGTGTGGCGGCTACAACTTTGCGTCTTGCGGTGACTGCGCCAGCGGTGGAACCTCCCACCAACGTGCCTTCAGCTGAAAATTTTGTACGCTACCTACAGACCTACCAACCGGAGACACTAGCGCCCCTACCATCAGCGGCCGAGCAAGATAATGTATTCGTTAAGTATGTGCCAGAATTCTGCCGGCTGGTTGCGACGCAGGAGAGACTCCCAGGTTTGGAAACAGCGAGTGAAACAGAGGTACCCCATGTTTTCCCCATTAAGATGGGAAAAAATAAGGGGTTGTATGCAATCCGACACCTTGCTATTATTGCTAGTTTTGAAAGCTTTCTTGGCCTTGCTAGAGGAGAATTAGGAAATGTGGGCGAAGAGAGGTTTTGGGCTAGTATGAAACAACGTTTCCCGCGGCTAAACATAACAAACACGACCCAAACTATGTACTCAGCACTTGGGAGCGCCGGGCCACAAGCCAAAGGCCTTCTTTTCCCGTATACAGCGGCTGAGCTGTATCCGCAGGATATCGGCGAGGCGCTGCCTCATAACAGGAAGAGAAAATTGAAAAGAAAATTAAGAGAAGATACGACGGAGGAAACTGTATTAAGATCGTCAACAGCCGTACAAGATGAGCGTCGTAAAAAGAAGAGGGTTCGTAGGCGAGAAGAAAAGGAACATTCCAGACGTCGCAAAAAGAAACATAAACGAAGGAAGGATCGCGCCGAGGATGAGCCCCTACCATTAGCGCCTCGCATCGAACAGGTGCCCTCATCGGACCCTTCATCGGCCTTGTAAATGTAACTATTTTTTGGAAATACTGTTCACTTGCTGTTTCCAAACTTGAACAAGGGTGAGGGAGAAGGGGAGTTTACCCTACGTAACAATATTACGTAGAGAAAAGCTTTTAAGTTCTCCTTTTTTTGTACAGATTTTGTGACCGGGAGGCTTCATGAGAGAAAGAGGAGAGGAAAGGGTGGGGAGAGGGGCGCTCTTCCCTCCTCCCCTTCCCCTCGCGAAGTCCTCTCTCCGAAATGTGCACAATATAGCGATTGGCGCTAAAGCGCGGGGGGGGGGGGGGGGGGGGGGGCGCAGTCGAGAGAGAGGGAGCGCGCGAGCCACACGCAGAAGGCTACTCATAGCAAAATCTGGCAGAGCCTAGTTTAAGCCAGACCAAACGCGCTGCGGGGGTAGTGGCAAGTGAAAGACCTTTTGCCAGCTTTTAATAAAAATAAAATTCGGTCCTGCTAGCCCGTGTTAGCGGACTAGGCTGATTAGCTGAATTGAACTGTCTCTCTTTTAAATTTAAATGGACTTGTTACACGAAAATTCCTGAGCAGGCTTCCAATACCGGAGGGACGTCGTCACCAGACTTTTGTTAGCTAATTATGACAAGGGCACGCGGCGCAACGACAGTTAGTAAGGGAGGGGGGCTGCTTTGTCCTGTTCTGCCACAGCCAAATGCTACCAACCTCCCAGCTAGTGCCCTGTCGAAAAAATTGCTACGGGCAAGGACTATTTGTGTACGGAGCCAAAAACACGCTTCAACCCTTGCAAGTACGTCGTTTTTGCTGAATTCCCTGCCCGACATACCTTCGCCGTGACTCTAAGACCAACCCGGCCGCCATAAGATTCAGGCCTGAGGATTCTATGTTTGACACTTCTTTGACACTTCTTTGTATTGCTGCCTTTCTCGACCATATCACATAACACTCCAAAAAAAGCAGGGAATGTCAGGGGGCTAGTGCACGTGGCCGCGCCGACCGGGCCGGGGAGGGTGGGGGAGGGGAAGGTCGTAAACCACCCTCTCCCCTGATTTTTGTGGTACCAGATTCCTTTTTTTGCACATAGGTTTGTAGTGTGATATGGCTGATAAAGGCAAAAGCCAGCCAATTTCCTTTTCATGCGCTCCAGCTATCCTGTGAATCAGCCTAAAAGTGACGGCCTGCTTGTCGGATGGAGGGGCGCGATCACTGCATTCGGGGCGAATTGAGCTTGGAGCATACATGACTCGGCCAGTGCACGTGCAAGCCTGGCCATTTAAGAGATAAAGAATCACTATGTTTTCGCAAGCCTATACGGGCGAGTATAATCTGCGACAGGGTATGCTCGAAGGAGGTCGACAGGTTCCATGAGCTGCTGGCTAGAGAGTTTATTACACAGTTCGGCGCAGGGCGCTGTCTGACCATAAAGGAAACCACTAGAAGCAAAGATCAAGTTCCTGTTCTTAACCTTTATAAGAGTAAAAAAAACCGACATAGGTGAGGGAGGTTTTAGCGGATTCCAAACGAGGTACAAGCCGCCGTGTACTTTGACTACAAGCTGTACCCGATGAGCGACTAGTACCTGTGCGTCCTGGTAGACTCTGTAGTCTGTACACGGTGCGGCAGGAAGGCTTGGTTGCATTTTGTCAGACAGTGTACAGCTACGTCAGGCAACTGCCACAGTAGCGGTGACGAGATATTTTGGTTGAATTAAATTGAGATTAACAAAAAAACAGACAAAGGCTCTGCGGCCTTCAGTCAGAGAACTGGCATGTAATTTCAACAAAATACTAGTAGGGGGAAGTAGGGCAGAATTCAGTGTGTTGAAAGCGACAAAACTTTAATAAAATTCATCTCTGAACTCGACGGCAAAGACATACAGGTGTTTCACTGTTCACATGCTAAACTCACACTTGTATTTTTCTGATACTAATTAGTTTGTTCATTTTCGTGTACTAAACCCATGCAATGTTCTAGTGGTAGTACGATCGTCGGTTCCTCTGGAGAAGTATGTAGGATTCATTGAAAATATTTCTATCTCCAAGGCAATAAGATATCTGTCCTTGCCAGTGAGTTTTAACATGAATGCATATAATTTATGTAGATGTCCAGAGTTGCAACTCGCTCAGGATGAAAGGGATCAACTATTGGTATCTCCCTCGAACTTTAAAAGCAAAAGGGGGCGCTGGAGCACCCCTTGGGGCGGCTGGGGCAGGTCCCCTTGGGGCGTGTGTGTGGGGAAGCAGAAGAGACCCCGCCCCGGCCGCCCTGAGGGGTGCTCCAGCGCCCCCCCTTTTTTTTGGTTTTTATCGATCCAAATCAGAAAAGCTTTTTTAGATTTTTTTTTCTCCGTGCACATTTTTTTTTCGGGGACGGGACCTCCCCGGGGAAGGGAAGAGGGAGGGAAGAGGGAGGGAAGAGGGAGGGGAGGGGGGAGCGCCCAGCCCCTTCCCCCCGGGAGGTCCCGTCCCCCGAAAAAAAAATGTGCACAGAGAAAAAAAAATCTAAAAAAGCTTTTCTGATTTGGATCGATAAAAACTAAAAAAAAAGGGGGCGCTGGAGCACCCCTTGGGGCGGCTGGGGCAGGTCCCCTTGGGGCGTGTGTGTGGGGAAGCAGAAGAAACCCCGCCCCGGCCGCCCTGAGGGGTGCTCCAGCGCCCCCCCCTTTTTTTGGTTTTTATCGATCCAAATCAGAAAAGCTTTTTTAGATTTTTCTTTCTCCGTGCACATTTTTTTTTCGGGGACGGGACCTTCCCGGGGGAAGGGAAGAGGGAGGGAAGAGGGAGGGAAGAGGGAGGGGAGGGGGGAGCGCCCCGCCCCTTCCCCCCGGGAGGTCCCGTCCCCCGGAAAAAAAAATGTGCACAGAGAAAAAAAAATCTAAAAAAGCTTTTCTGATTTGGATCGATAAAAACTAAAAAAAAAGGGGCGCTGGAGCACCCCTTGGGGCGCTCCTCTATACACAGAGATCGCTACGAGGTATTTCCCGATGATGGTACAAAGCTGGTCTGGGTGATAACCTGCAATAAGGAAGAAGACGAGCCACAAGCAGTATAGATATATTACAAGACAGAGAGAATGGAATGTATGTTTGCTTTGCCCAAGGCGCGCCAAGCTGGGTTGCAGGCGATCGTCGGCTGGCTTGAAAAGAAGAAAAGAGGCAAGAGAGTGGCTCGGCGACGGACAAGAAAATTTATGGGTTGTTGTGAGTTTGAATATTTGTGAGCCATCTTCTTGGCGTTGTGCGCTCATTTTTTTTGTTGTCTAAGACCTACTTTGTCGAGCTATTAAAACATGTTTTAATAATAGAAAACAACTTTTCTGTACTTCCTTTGCGCTCTCGCTTCTCACAGCAGCAGCAGGAGTGGCGGCGCATCTTTGGTTGGCTAATACTTATTACCAGCCGAGGTACAAGCCGCCGTGTACTTTGACTACAAGCTGTACCCGATGAGCGACTAGTACCTGGTGCGTCCTGGCAGACTCTGTAGTCTGTGCACGGTGCAGCAGGATGGCTTGGTTTCATTTTGCCCGACAGTGTACAGATATGTCAGGCAACTGCCACAGTAGCAGTAACGAGATATTCTGGTTGAATTAAATTAAGATTAACAAAAAAACAAACAAGGGCTCTACTTAGTATAGCCTTCGGTCAGAGAACCGGCGTGTAATTTCAACAAATAGTAGGGGGAACTAGGGGGGAATTCAGTGTTTGGAAGCGACAAAACTTTAATAAAACTCATCTCTGAATTCGACGGCCAAGACATACAGGTGTTTCACTGTTTCCATGCTAAACTCGCACTTGTATTTTTCTTTTAGTTTGTTCATTTTCGTGTACAAAACTTATGTACTGTTCTAGTGGTTTCAACTCGCTCCGGATGAAATGGATCAACTATTGGTATCTCCCTCGAACTTAAAAACAAAAGGGGGTGCTGGAGCAGCCCCTTGGGCAGCTGGAGCAGGTCACCTTGGGGAGTGTGTGGGGAAGCAGAAGAGACCCCCGCTCCAGCCGCCTCGGGGGGGTGCTCCAGCGCTACCTTTTTTTACCGATCCAAATCAGAAAAGCTTTCTTAGATTTTTTTTCTCCGTGCACATTTTTTCGGGGACCTCCGCGGGGGAAAAGGAGAAGGAAGGGAAAAGGGAGGGAGGAGGGGGGGGGGGGGGGGGAAGAGCCCCGCCCCTTTCCCGGGGAGGTCCCCTCCCGAAAAAAATGTGCACAGAGAAAAAAAAATCTAAAAAAGCTTTTCTGATTTGGATCGAAAAAAACCCAAAAAAAAAGGGGTGCTGAAGCAGCCCTTGGGGCGGCTGGAGCAGGTCCTCTTTGGGAAGGGGGGTGTGGGGAAGCAGAAAGACACCCCCGCCCAGCCGCCTCGAGGGGGTGCTCCAGCGCCCCTTTTTTTGGCTTTTATCGATCCACATTAGAAAAGCCTTTGTAGATTTTTTTTCTCTGTGCACATTTTTTTTTGGGGACGGGACCTCCCCGGGGGAAAAGGGGAGAGGAATGGAAGAAAGAGAGGGAAGGGCACCCCTCCTCAGATCCAAGGAAGGGTTTTACATAGTAGTTACTGGATATTCCAATTTCTGCTAAAGTGGGAGCTAGGGATTCCCTCACAGATTTTTTTGGGGGGAGGGGGATTCTGCAATTGGGCAGCGCAAGATTGCGCTAGCTGCCGCCGGGGTGGTGTAGTTTGGAGCCCCCCCCCCCGGCGACACGGTCTAGGGCGACTGATTTTAATAAAAGCACAACATTTTTTTAAAAATCAAAAGACCGTGATATTTAAGAGACAAAACTAAATGAAAACGAGTTCCGGATCTCACAGCCCGTGGCCTCTACCACCTCCCAGTACTAGTTCCCAAACAGTGGGGGCAAGAAAATAAATAAATAGGAGCGGCGAGAAAGTGTTTAACTTTTTTTTAAAAGAACCCAAGTCGGAATTTCAATTGGTGATGCAACGCTAGGTATATAAGCAAGCGCGTGGTAGTGATTTCGTTTTTATAGCTAAAACCTTGGGGCATGGCACACGGCGTCCTCCAGCCCTTGCCAGACCGAGCCGAGAAGCTCCCCAGGGTGAGTCGTGATAGTCCCGTGCCAGAACGGAGGCCACGCCTTCTTGAAGGTTGAGGCATAAATCAGAAAGGCTTCTGCTGCCTACCCTCCTTTCTAGAACAAAGCCGTGCGAAGGAGCACGGTCTTCTTCGTCTTCATCAACCTGGCGCAGGAGTAACAGCGCCTGCGGCAGCTTGGCTTGGGTTGCGACACCGTCGAAACCACGAATACGGTTTCGAGCGGAGGCTCTATTTGTCCCAGCACAAGTCCGGCGTAATGTAGCATCGCTAGGCGCTGCGGCTCACGGTCGAACCACGGCCGCGCGTACGGCCACACACGCAATGGAGTGTCGCATTCATTTGAACTCTGTGCTGCCCAGCGCCGATTTCTCTTAAGATCGGAGGAACCTACTGTCTCTGGCACGCAGTAGCCAACAAGAAAAAACCAGGCTTCAGCAGATAAACCGAGGGGAGCGTCGTGCGGCCTGCGGGACCAGGTCTGTAGATAACGCGCCAGCTCACAGGCTTCGCCCCTATTAAGGCGGAGCTGGCATTCCTTCAAGGAGTATGCAATCTCTCCGCGTGGCGACTTGAACACGCGCAGAAGATCGTACCTGCCTTGCAGACCCGACATTGGCGTTCGGGCGATGAGTGCCTCTGTCGTCAGGCGCGGGCTGGGCTTCTCGTTGTGGCTCAGCACAAAAAAGCGGGCCAGCTGAAGCGGGACGGCCAGCGAGCACAGTCCGCGCCAAACAACGTCCTGTAAATTGAGCATGCCGTGCAAATCGTGCCAGTAATACCGGAAGTATTGCTTCAGGTTTACGGAACTAAAAGAGGTCGGTGACGCGTGCAGGCGTGAGTGTCTGAAACAGGCGCTGGTAGGCGCGGGTCCAGGCCCTGAGGCGTGCGCTTTCTTGCTCGGCCCTGAGACCACGCGGGTCCAATCTGCCTTGGTAGGTAAAATCTGACATGGGTCCGCCCAGCAAGAGCGTCAGGCTCGTGAGCCCAGCCAGCGTCGTGCAACAGTGCTCGAAAAAAGTAAGGCCGGGGTGCCCGCGCTGGACGCGACCGCCCGCCACGCAAGGTCCCCTGTCTAGTACCGAGACAGCCACTGGACGCAGCAGCCGCAGCGCAGCCAAGTCATCTTCACCGGGCTTGTAGATTGAACAGACGCAACCGGAGGAACGCGGGCGCAGGACCCCCTTGGGGGCACAGGAGCTGGTGCAGCCGGCCTAGGGCGCCCGGCTGCCAGAAGAAGCTGTCATCTCGCCCTAAGAGCTCGTCCATGTCATCGTCATACGTAGACACATTGAGCTCGTAGGTTTGCATGGCGGGCGTGCAGGCGGGCTGGAGGCCCACGAACTCGTGGCCAAGGCCCTCCCAGAACTGGACCAGCGCTTCCGGGATCACGGCACTATCCATCAGCACCATTCTGAGGCGTGGCCAAACTACGCCACGCGGTCCAAAGGGAATACAAGTGTATCTGACAGGTCCGAAGAAGGGCCCCCATAGTGGTCAATTGATATTTTGATTTCTTCAAGCGTGGGCGCTAGGGATTCAAAGGCTGCACCCCACAGCTTGGGGTTGGTGCAATTAGACAGGACGAGCCGCCGGAGGGGCGGCGCTGTTTGGAGCGGCGCCCACAGCTCCGCCAGCCCTTGCTCGCCAAAGTAATAACCCTGCAGGTGCAGCTCCTGCACTCCTATCAACAGCCCGCTCAACCTTGCCAGAGTTTGCTTTATATGAGAGTTAAGTTCCCTAATATCAAGACCAAATTCCTGCGAGTCCAGCACCAGCACTCGTAGTGGCGCGGCGGAGGCCTGCTGTAGCCAGGCGCCCAGCAGCTGGGCAGCGGCCTGCATCCAACACGTTACTTCTAATTTTGTCACATTTGGGTACCAGGACAGCGCCCGCTGCAACCACTGGAGTCTATTGGCAGACAGTGACAGCCCCGAGTAGTCGAGGTTGGATATGCCTTTTTCTATAGCTTGCGACATGTACAGATACTCCAACCTCAGTGACGTGTTGAGCTGCGGCAGACACTCCTCGGGCGGCGGCCCAGCCGGGGGCTGCCAAGCGGGTGGTTCCTCTTTGCTAGAAAGGGCTCGCTTCAGCCAGAGCTGTGGGAGCACATAAGCAGCAGCCCGCCGGTGCCAGTACCGGGAGGTCTGGCACAGAGCTAACCAGCCCTGCGTGCAGAGCAGGTCTGCGCCGTGGGAAAAAAAGACCTCCTCCCACGCTTCCAAGCCGCGCCGGTCCCACGCCTCTTCAGTACGAGCTCGCTTGGACGGTCGCAGCGGCTTTACTTTGCACAAAGGCTGGGCGCAGATCATTAGGCCTTGACTAGCCTCCCTCTGAATTTCAGGCTTACAAGGACACTTGTGTAACAAAGACTAGGACAAAAAGAGGGGGAGGAGGAGGGAGAAGAAAACAAGATCAGAGGGTTCGCAGCTAACAAAGAGGGGGGGGGGGGGAGAACCCCCCCCCCCCCCCCGCAAATCGGGAACGGGGGGAAAATGGTGGCAAAAAAAGCTTGGGTCTTGTGTAGCCAATGGCCGGGTACGACGAGGTTTGGGTCAACGAGGGCGAAACCAAGAACCTAATGTACACCATCTGCCTGTGCGTGGCGCGCGACCTCGTGCAGCACGGCTGCGGTGCCTCGTTCTGTGATTCCGGCAGAACCTCACGATCCGCTGCCCCTTCCAACTGCGGCACCACCTTCAGCCTCGGGGACAAGGAGACAACACTTGACCGACAAGTGCTCCTCCCTCGCGGCAACTGCTACTGCAAGTACCCAGGAGGATGGAAGGGGGGAGAAAAGAAAGGGAGCTCCCCCTGAACCACCCCTCTCTTCTCCCTCCTCTTCTCTCTGCCCTCACTCGCTGACTTGCACTGGCCATGACCGTGCGGGGTTTGGTCCCGGCCCATCCCAGCTCTCCCCCCCCCCCGTTCTTTTCTCCCTTCAAAAACACACACTACAGATGGCATCCGCGGCCGAAAGAGGAGGCGAAGGCGCGTCGTCTGCCTCGTTAACGCTGACTGCGCACGAGCATGGCGTGGAGGGATTTTTGCACCTAAGCCTGCGCGAGGGAGGGCATTGTCTGCAGATCGAAGCCACGACCAAGGCGGGGCATGTAGCTTCTCGCACTAGCGGTGAAGACTCGCCAGCCGCACGGGCCCGTTGGCAGGGAAGCCTGCGCGCGGAGGGTGACGTCGACGAGGAGGATCTACGCGCCGCGGTAGCAGCGCTGAGAACGGGTCCTAGGGCCCCCTTCCTCCCCGCATCCCTGCGTTGAAACAAGCAGAGACCAGACGTAGGACTAGAGAGCGAAAGCTCAAGGGGCATTGTATTTTCTTCTGTCCCTCTGTTGCGCTTGCTGGCAGGCGACGGCACGGGGCTACGACTGCGGCCCTGCAAGGAGCCGGCAACAGGGTTTGTCCTGGTGTGGGCAGGCCTCCGGGTGACACTGCGTCCGCAAAAGCTCGAGGGCGAGGCACGGGTGAGAGTTGCCCACGCACTCTAAGCGGCAGAGAAGGCAGCAGGCGGAGAGGAGTGCTGCTGCTGCTATTACTAATCACTGCCCGTGTGTCTTTTTGTTTGGACAGGAGCTGGCCGAACTGCGCCTGGAAGTGGCACGCCTGCGCGCGTTGCAGCAGCGACTTCCTGAAGTGTACGTACTGGAAGCCAAACAAATCGAGCGCTTCGGCTGGACCAGCGAAAGCGCTGCCTTTGACTTTTGGGAAAACTCAGATCCAGATCGACAGCGTGGTCAAAACTCAATCCGGCCTCCTCCAGGTCGGGGGGCGTATCCTGCGGGCGTAGACAGCGATTCGGTGCTATGCTTCCGCCCATCGAACGGAGGGATGTGTCACTTGCAGGGGACGCTTTATGGAAAAGGGCCCGGCCTGGTGACGACGGTATCGCGCACCACGATTGCGAACACACGTGTTCTCGAGGTGAGCAGCACTCTCTTAGTTCTACCTCCGGCAGTCCGCCCTAGCCAGTTATGGGTGTATCGTCTCTGCCCCAGGCCCAAGTCTGCAAAAGTTTTTTTTGAATCAACGTACATCACCAGCGAAAGAAAATTGTCAGGCTGGTATGGTTCTTTTCTGCCATACTCCTGTATGCACAGAGATCGCTACGAGGTATTGCCAGATGGTAGTGTAAAGCTGGTCTGGGTGATAACCTGCAATAAGGAAGAAGACGAGCCACGAGCAGTAAAGATATTACAAAATAGAGAGAAGGGAATGTATGTTTGCTTTGCCCAAGGCGCGCCAAGCTGGGTTGCAGGCGATCATCGGCTGGCTTAAAAGAAAGAAAAGAGGCAAGAGAATAGCTCGGCGACGGACAATATAGAAATATGGGGTTGTTTTGAGCTTGAATACTGGTAAGTCGTCTCCGTTAGCTATTGCGCTCATTTTATTAAAATCTTTTTCTGATAGAATGACGGAAAAGGCGCAGCCCGCACCGGCGGCGGCACAAAAAAAAAACAGTAAAATCTATCTTGCGTAGAAAGTCTAATAAAGCAAGCTCACTAACAGCGGTTTTCTTGCCACTACCGGCTAGTCTTTTCCTTTGGGCTCTCGAATTCTTTTTGCAAAAAAATAAAATTTCATTTATTATCTCAGAAATACCTCGAAAAAAGGCTGTTGTAGTTGGGTAGCGGATTGCGCTTGGAGCGTGCAGGACTATGCCAGTGCACGCGCAAGCCCGGTCACAAAACCGACGTCTAATTTCAGAAATTAGTAGGGCAGAATTCAGTGTTTGTAAGCAACAAAACTTTAATAAAACTCATCTCTGAACTCGACGGCGAAAACATACTGGTGATTCACTGTTCTCATGCTAAACTTGCACTTGTATTTTTTCTGCCAGTTCGTTCATTTTTGTGTGAAAACTGGTGGTAAGTACGACCGCCGGTTCATGCGGAGAGTATGTAGGATTAATTAAGATTATTTCTATCTCCAAGGCAATAAGATATCTGTTCTTGTAGCTGGATTTTAACGTGAATGCATGTTGTGTGTGTAGATGTCTAGGGGTTCAACTTTCTCAGGATGAATTAGATCAACTGTTTGTATCTCCCTCAAACTTTAAGAGCATAAAGGTGCTGGAAAAGCCCTTGGGGGCGGCTGGCACAGTTCTCCTCAAAGAGCGTGTGTAGGAGAACAGAAGAGACCCCGCTCCAGCCGCATCGAGGGGTGCTCCAGCGCCCCTTCTTTTTTTGTTTTATCGATCCAAATCAGAAAAGCTTTTTTAGATTTTTTTTCTCTGTACATTTTTTTCCGGGATGGAACCTTCCCGGGGGAAGGGAAGAGGGAGGAGAAGAAAGAGTGGAAGAGAGAGGGAGGAGGGGGAAGGGGGAGCCCCGCCCCTTCCCCCGGGGAGGTCGCGAAAAAAATGTGCACGGAGAAGAAAGAATCTAAAAAAGCTTTTCTGAATTGGATCGATAAAAACAAAATAGAAAGGGGCGCTGGAGCACCCCCCTAGGCGGCTGGCGCAGGGCCCTTCTCGATGCGCATGTGGGAAAACAGAAGAGACCCCGCTCCAGCAGATTCACACCCCAAATACCCTATCGAGAATTTACTATACAAAAGAGAGTGGGCCGGCACACCCCAAAAAAGTGTGGCGAGAGTGGTGTATGTGAGCAAAAAAAAGAAAGAAGAAAGTGTCAGAACGCACAGAAATTTCAGGCAAAGGACCGCTAGTCGACCGGCGCCATTGTAGGACACAATAAAGTTTGAATCTTTAATAAAAACAAAACTAGACTAGTAGTAGGGGAGGGGGCGGTGCCAATGAGCGTTGGAATGGGGAAATCTCCAGCTTGGGCTTGCAAAATCTTTTTTGTCTTTTGGGGCTTCTAAATTTTACATTTGAAAAAAGCCGGCACGTGTGACCTTTGGGCCTGTCTTTATTCCCAAGAAGAGGAAGGCGTGTATAAACGAGAGAAAGACTCGACTTTGTGCAAGGCCGTCGAACTGTGCTCGTTCTTTTCTTAGGCCCAGCTTGAGCAGTCCGAGCCGTGCTAGGCCCGCCCGAGCAGTGCTCTGCCACCCGAAGAAGCTGCGCTCCAGCGCTGTGTCGCACTCTCACGCCACTAAGAGTTTAAAGCTCCAATTTTCCCCCGGAGAGTTCCTGCGGGGAGGTGTAGAGAGCACCGGACATCGTTTTCTTCTGCAATCCCTCCCCTCGCTTGAATAGGTCTTTTTATAAAGAATTTTGTGCTTTTATAAAATCTGTGCTTTAAGACAGCCACTGTCGTCGGAATCTTAGTTGTCCACACGGCAGCGGCTCGTGCAAGACCTGCACAGCCTAGAACTAGCAAGAGACAGTCTGTCGTTGTTTCCATGCTATTACAAATCTTAGGCCTGATTTATGTCTTTTTTAAAAAGAAGTTTAATAAAACTCTGACAAAGTCATTGTGCTTTGGCACACTAAATGCCCTAACCAGCGGATTTTGTCTTAAGGTGGTAGGTGGTAGAAAAAAGGCAGAGAAGCGGGGGGGCAAGGCTCGCCCTCGTCGTCGCTCAGCGTGACATGCAGAAACATAAATTCGGTTTGTGCACGCCTGTACACTTTAGTTGGGCCTGGTAAGTCTACTGGACAGAAATGAACCAGCTCCAGCGACGGGGGTGACTGAGCACACAAGGGGGGAAAAGCACATCCCTGCCATAGCGTGTGGATTAACTCTGTGTTTAGCGAACCGACAGATTACAGCCATTGATGATAGTTTTGATTGGTTTTATATGTACGAGTTTTGTTCTAATTATTGTTTTGAACTAGAAAAGTGTCATTAAGTATTAGATGGACCACAAACATACAGCTATCGCTGTAGGCGATAGCAATCCACAAAATGCTGAAACGGAGGCGGAGTCTCCACTAGATAAAGAAGAACTTGAAAAAAATTGAAGAAGCTTCTGAAATACACCATCAATCTAAGAACCCTAAAAAATGGAATACTATAGTAGCACCTGAGCCTGAACCATTAAGCCAAGTGTTCATTGACCTTATGGATATGTCTAAAATAGCTACTAAGAAAGGAAACAAAAACTAAAACTTTGGTTTAGTAATGATTGATGTTTATTCTCGTCGTGGTTGGATTGAACCGATCAAAAATAAATCAACTAGCGAAGTATTGGAAGGATTAAAGAAAATGCCTAAACCTAAAAGAATTACGTCCGACAACGGCAGTGAATATAAAGGTCAAGTTGCTGAATATTTCAAAGAGAAAAGAATTCAACATACAACTAACGAAGTTGGCGACCACCGAACTATGAGCATAGTAGATAGATTTATTAGAACAATAAGAAATGATTTAAATTTTATGTGGGAAGTTAATGACGATTTTGTTTGGGTTCCTTACATTTATGAAATTGTTAATAATTATAATAATACATTCCATAATACAATTAAGGCTACACCTATGGAAGTCTATGAAGGTAAAAAGAAAAACGATCAAGAAATATACAGGGCTGGTCTTATTAATAAATTTCCTAAGGGCTCAACCGTTAGAAAAGAACTAGAAAGAACGGTTTTTTCTAAGGGTGATGTTCAATATTCAAAGAAAGTATACACAGTAAAAGGCCGAAAAGGCTTTAAGTTAATATTAAGTTCGGATGATATAGTCAGTCCTCAACAATTATTAAAATCTAAAATGAACGAACAACAACCGGAAGAAGTTAAACCTCAACTAGCCGATAATATTGAAGAAGCGACTAAACAAAAAATGACAGGCCACTTATTAAAATCATTGGATATAAAACCGGAGAATATCCGTAGTAGTGCACGGATTAAGAAAAAGAAATAATGGATTTATAGTTTTTATCGACTACATACGCTTTGCAAGCGTAGCTTTGCAATCGATAGATGTAATAATGTAACCGGAGACTAAATTAACTAGTTTAAAAATGAAAAAAATTATTAATTATCAATTTTATTTTCTTGAAAAAGAGTAATTATTTATTTTTTATTTTCTCGAGAACTTTTGTCCAAAAAATGTGAGCTCTCACAATTTTTTTTACGGTTGAAACGTCGCAAACCTTCTCAATCTGAGAAAGTTTCAAAGCAAAAAACTTGGAGTCGTCATCATGGATGACAACCCAAACAATATCGCCAACAACGATGTTTTTCACAGAGCTCTCAGCCCCCTTCGCCGAAATTGAAGACACGTTCTCATCCTGCTTTTTTGGTGTGTAAATGAAAATATCATCTCCTTTAGACTCAAGGAAATAACCTTCCATAACAGATTTGGTAAATTTTTTAGAGCCCTTTTTAACTCCAACATTGAGAACTTTGAATCCTTCCGCAGCTTTCTAAAAATCACAAACAATAATGAGACAAAGCAACAACAAAACAAAATACCTGAACTTCAGGATCGTCAGGCTTCTTCTTGGGAGGCATCTAAACTCATAGCAAAGCAAATCGTATTTATGTAAGAGACAAATTTTCTTTGAATGTTGGAGGGCTTTCGCCCAATTTTTTTGTTGATAAAATATATACGCACTACTTATAAAGCCCTGTGCGTTAAGGGGCATTAGTGGTTATTACCACAATTATTATTAATTAGTTTTTATTATTTTACAGTGTTCATTATATTCTTCAATCACTTCATCAAAAGAAGAACCAGAGTCTATTTTTTTCTAGCATAAATTTCCTCATTCGCACTTAGAGGCTGTCTCCTAGCTATCATCCAAGTATCGAAAAGCTTTTGTTCTTTCTTCCTTCTTTCTTCTTCTTCCGCTCTCTTCCTTTTTAGAGCACTACTAGCTTCCTTTTTTCTTTTATTTTCAATTACTACTTCCAATCTTTCATTTATAGCACTCAAACGATATTCTAATTCCGCAATTTCATTATCTAATGCATCTCTTTTTGTTTGGAGAAGCTGTAAGCGATTCTCCGTTGCTATCTTATCACGATTTACTTTTGTTTCGTTTTGGTTTTTATATCTATCGTGCCAATCAATAATGACACGATCACCATCTTGTGTATTTTCTTCACTGTCCGACATTTGCAAAAACAAGACCAGCCTCCACTTTCACGAACCAAAAAACACGAAATTATGATTTTTTGGTTGGTAAAAAAGGAAGCAGAAACGAACGACACGTCGCATTGAAGTTTTGGCTGATGAATTCTATTTCATTTTTCTATCTAACAGAACTTCAACCAAAAAAGTCAAGAAAAATCGCAAAACCCGTTATATTTCTTTTTTCGCAAATTAACAGCTGTGACTGTGTTCAATGTTGAAAAAGGCTACGTGTCTCATTTTATTATCAGTTTCCACTTTTTCCCGTCCGTTGCCATTTTGTCCCGTCCGGGCCCCCTATACTACTATGCAGCAATCACCTAATTCTCTCTGAGCATTCCTAGAAGCTTTATCTACCACTGACCTACATAACAGTGACAGAAGATATGATTTATATATAGATAACAAACAAAAACAAGCACTACAGCTCCAAGCAATTTAGGGCTAAAAAAAAATAGACTTACTTCTGGTCTCGGTATGCTTTTTTTTGCAGCTGATAGAGCTTTTGCTTTGTCAAGCTTTGCTCTACCAGCTGCTGTCTTTTTTTCTGTTTTTCGTAAGTAGATCGGCGCCTTCTTGTTCAGCCTTGCTTTTTTTTACAATATGTTTTTTACAAGTCTGTAATGTATTGCCTGTTCTTTAGGTGCGGATGGCAAAATCATGTAAAAAATGCCAATCCAGGAAAACGGGCCGGCGCCACCAATTTCATGTCGATGTCAAGTGAACTACAGTGAGTATATGTTGAAACCACATCGTTTCAAACGAAAGCAAGCATGACACAAGTGTTTTCATCAGAAAATTTAGTCTTCAGTGTTCTTGAAATCCTTATTGTCGACCGCAATTTTCACTTTTCAGAACATAGCAAGTATGCTGTTTTTAACTGAAAAATGCTGTTTGCATGATGCACTCTGCACTCATTTTTCTGCACAAGTGCACAAATGAATTTACATATTATGTTAAGTAATCCTACCTAAGAATTTTCACAGAGGGGTACGGTGGAAAATGAAACCTAGGAAAACATAGGTCGAAAATTAGTTTGTCAAAATTCCGAACATCCTCTGGAACATAGCAATACCTTTAATACACTGAAAAACTAAATATCAGACAGATCATTCCCATTAAAAACATTGAATCATGTGCAAACAGCACTTAAAAATCTTTAGTATTGAATTAGTTTATGATGGGGGCTCTAACGACCACTAGAACCTACATATGCCAATATAAAACAAATATATAAAAACTTTTGAGACAAGAGATTTTGGAAAAACTAAGGACTTTCTCGACCAGAGATATTGTATAAATAATTTATGTTTTCATTTACTGTAACTTACTGTATTTATGCCTAAACAGCTAAAGCTGTAAAGAGGACGAATTTCACTGTATCAATTATTTTCACAGCGTTGGAAAGATAATCATATACTCTTTCAATTAGAGGACTTTTTATCATAATAAAATATTAGAAATATCTAGAACAGTATAATATATATGTAAATAATAAAAAATTATTGAAAATAATAAATGTCTAAAACTAGCTAGAATAGTGAAATTAAAGAGTGAACGTATTAATGATTAACTTCGAACACTACAATCTCTTGAAACATAAACATAACTCAGCTTCTTTCATTCCAATAATGACAATGTTGCATCAACTTACTCGTGTTAACCCTTACTCTATGCGGCCAAAATTAGAGGCT
>WBZZ01004666.1:0-7500 GCA_019918135.1 Paulinella micropora
CCGGCTTGTCGTTACTTGACTCTTATGCTTGGTCTGCCCCTCTCCAGTTGAGGTACGACTAAGTGTCAGAGTAGCTGTTCCGGTTACATCTGAATTTAAAATAATTTAATATTGATACTACAGCTAAATACTAAGATTCTCAGAGAGAAAGATAAAAAGAAGAAAATGTATGAGGTATGAAGAGTATGACGATATTAATGGATATTATATATAATGTTAGAGCAAGAGAGACACTAAACAACTAAGACAAAGAAAGAAAGAAAGAAAAAGAGAGAGAGAGAGAGAGGTCAAAAGAAGAAAGTGTATGGGGGTACGAATAAGTATGGGGGTATGACGGTATGGCGGCATGACGATGATAAAAACATAAATCTAAGATAAAATAGACAAAAAGAGACACTAAATAACTAAGACAAAGAGACAGAAAGAGATATTAAAAAGAAAGTGTATGGGGTATGAGGGGTATGAGGGTATGGAGGGTATGACGATAATATGTACAATATATTGAGGGTATGACGGGTCTGGTGATAATAGATGAGAAGGATTGCAAAATATCTATCTACCTATCATTCTATCTATCTATCTATCTATCTATCTATCTATCTATCTATCTATCTATCTATCTATCTATCTATCCTAGATTGCCTTTTTCTTCAACGCCCTTCCTCCTCTTCTTTTTCCAGAACACAGTCTACCCGTGATTCCCATCCCGGACATATGCACAGTACACAAATTATTGTTTGATGTGAAACTGCGTTCCTTTGCAAGGACTACATTCCTTTGCGACATCTCATCTATCTATCTATCTATCTATCTATCTATCTATCTATCTATCTATCTATCTATCTATCTATCTATCTATCTATCTATCTATCTATCTATCTATCTATCTATCTATCTAATCAACGAACTAGATTTAATGCTCTTTGTCGGTTAAATTAACAAAACAAAAGTATCTATCATTCGTAACCAGACTGCAATAATATATATGGAGTACCACTAGTCTATTTAAAATTATAGGTCGTGTTCCATCTTTATCTTCTTGGTAACGAAGTAGATTTAATGCTCTTTGTGTGTTATTAAGAAATCATTAACAAACCAGAAGTATCAATCACTCGTAACCAGACTGCACTAGTTCTGACATCTACTTACGATACTAAATTTCCCGCAAGGTAACACCGCTGCAAAGAAACTGACGCTGCAAAGTCGCAAGCCACTCCACAACCTGCTCCCGAAGCTCTAGGTGATAATCATCCAAAACCACCTCGACACACAGACGCACATAGACACACCAAAAATTCCCAAACGATACTAGCAAGTAAAGAATTAAAGTAGAGCTTTCAACAAACCCTGCTCAACTGGAGAGCGGTTGCACAAACTCATCATACAAAGAATTATTTATCACCTTAGTGCATGTACCGACAAAGAGTTTCATGAGAATCGAGAGTACGTACTTTATGCATTGCTTGCAGCACTTGCCACTGTAATGCTAAGCGCCACGACTCCTTTGTCGAGGACCAACACAGCTCCAGCGCAGACTGCAACTCATCTGAGAAATACACGCCATGTTTCCAACTGCAACAATCTGAAGAAATGCGCGTCATAAAATTGTTGAAAAGGAGTGAAGGTGGTGTGTGTATGTGTGTATGGGGGGGGGGAAGGGAAGGGAAGGGAAGGGAAGCAGGAAATTGAGCTTGCTGGGAAGGAGACCGACCCAGAGCAATGTGTGCCTCCTCGCCGGCCGGTAAGGTCTGCACTAATATGAGATTTAGCGCCGCGAGGCGGGACAACCGTTCATGAATCGCAGTGGTCCGGGCGATGGAGGATGAGGATGAGAGCACAGCTATCTGCTGGTGGATCTTCCCAGTCAACAGGCGTACTATATTCAGGCGTGCTAACGCAGACAAAATAGAGTGCATCGCAAGGAGATTGCCTTGTCTGTATGAGTTTATGCTGCCCTTGAAGTGCGCCATGCTAGTTGCTACTGTGATTCTGAACTTGTTGTACCTGGGTCTGCACGAGGGAAGCAGGAAAGAACAGACAAAAAATCCTGCATGATAAGACATTTTGCGATTGAATTTTGCACAAAGGCTGACATGCAGCGCAAACAAATATCATCTTATGTCTATTATTAGGAACCTTTTCAAACTTCAACGCGCTACCTTTCCACATGACACCAAATTAAAGCCAAAACGAAGTTTTGGAATCTATCTGGGATTAGGCGGCGTACCCGCGCTCCATACGCTAAGGATTTGTTTGCATCCAGCTGCAGGTACCTAAAGACAATATATCAGTCACTAAATAGATGCTTGATTAGGTTGTGAACCTGGGCAGGACGGTCAGAAGGACTACCTTCACAAAAGCGGGAGCCAACTGGTCGACAGGCCTGGCAGCCCCCTCACCGGGCCGCGCTGGCACACCGAGGCGTGTGACGTGAAAAAAGCGGAAAGAATCACGAGATAAGCCATATGTTACTGAATTCTGCGAGTTGAGAGTTATAAATACAAAGGTATTAAAGATATTAATAATGTTTTACCGAGAAAAATCTATCAAGGCATGCTGAAAGCAGCGTTAATCGATTTTGGGTGTAAGATGCGCAGCAGAGGACCAGCGCCCTGGAGTCGCTTGGGCTCTGGCTGTCCTTGCAGCAGCCACTGAACCATATCGCGGAACAAAAGACGTGCACGCTTCCTGATTGTGTATTGATCAGACTGTGAACGTGTAAAAATCTCTCTGAGATGGATAATTGATACTGATTGCGGGGTTGATGGATCTAAGTGATAACGCTAGCTGCTGCGAGAGGCTCTGCTATGACATTGATGCTGCTTGCATGACCTCAGGTTAGGAACATCTGCACGCTCTACATGCATCCAGGCGAAAGGCAGCACAACTTGCAGCGCAAATGCTGGCTGCAGACTTCGCAGCCACGTTTGGAATAGACCTGCGTCATCAAGCATAAGACTTAGGCGACGGACGGGAGGAAGGCGAAAGGGACGAGATGGTTCTTGCCTAGCCAGAAGAACTCCCTTCCTGTCTCCACGAGCGAGCCCGTAACAGTGGACTCTCGTCGCCCAGAGGAGATGGACCCAGGAATCTCATGCCACAAAAGAAAACAAGGCGAAGGTAGCGTTGCACACCGCGCCACGGCAGTATGCGCGCAGCTGGGACAGCGGTTCGCGCAGTGATGGCGCTTGGAAGGGGAGGGATGGGCGGGAAGTCGCGACACAGCTTTCTGAGTACATGTACGAGAGAGAAGGAAAAAAAAACAAGCAAAGAAATACAAAGAACACAACAAAGGCATCCCTTGTTTCTCGCCATGCAAATGTGGAAGGCGAGGATATGCAGGACCACTTGCTTTTAGTATAGCAAGTTGGCAAGGGAGGGGCTATACCGGCAGGTGGTCACGGCGCGCTCGCAGAAAGAGCGGTATGACGTGCGTGTGCACTGGAAGCTCCGCTCTGCAAGGGACAGATCAAAGCACAGGCGAAAGAAATTAGTGCGCTTGTTGTGCTCCGGTGCAAGCTAGCAAAATGTGCCCCGGTGCAAGCTAGCAAAATGTTTTGTGCTAGAATGGTTCTTTGCTAGACTCCACAGGGTGATAGCATTCGATTCATCGTGCTTTTACCTAGGCGGCCGAGTCCAGGAGGTGGCTGCAAGAATAGAGACAACATGCCATGAGCAAGAGAAGCCAACAAGCACAGTGGAACGTGGATATCAGGAGGATTCTATGCCTGTCGCATTGTGTGCTTCGGGAGTTCTTGGGCTTCTGTTTTTGGGTGGTGTATCGATTACTCAGTCTTTTGCCAAGGACTTGGTGCATGCGCTTGTTGTGCTGCAGCTGGGTGGGAAGGTCGGGCACTCGCAACCATTCCTAACGACACCAGCAACACCACACCGGTCACAGCAAACGTGCCTAACTTGTTGCTAGGGGAACCAAAGAACACAGTCTGCTAGTATTGCTAGTTTCTCGTTCTAGCTGTGTTCTAGCTGTATCCTGCGAACCTCCCACAGTGGTTAAGCGGGCAGAGCAAACTAAACCCAAAAAGTTACAAGCCAGAAGGTATTCAAGAAGAGCAAGCAAAAAAGCTAAGCAACATATGACAACAACAACAACAGTTGAGGTAATAACCACTTGCGTTGACGGTTTCTTTATCGGCTATTTCGTCATTAATGTAAGATAATTAGAACGCAGCAACAATGGGAACGAGCAAAACAAGAGAAACGGTACAAATATAAGGGCGCGATGCACAGCATTTCCAAGAAGCACAGTATTGTGGATATGCGACTGCTCACTTTGTCGCTGAGCCCGTAATTATGAATGGTTTGATGACCAGGTTTGCCAAAGAATCTGCGGCGAGAGCAGCATCCCCGACGGAGAGTGTCGCGTTCATATCTACCAACACACTACCACAGCAAAAGACAACGGTGCCTGATACTGTACATGCGCACGCATGCAAGTGCGCGTTGCTGGAAGTCTGATTTTACGGCAAGCTGTTGCTTATTTTGCAGCTGGCCAAGTTACGTGTGAAGTAGCAGCTGTGCGGAGATACTCAACGGTTGGAGCGCTCTGCCGAGGGACCGCAACCAGGAGGGCGGCGTGGACGAGGGTGATGCGGAGGGCAAGGAGGAAGGTGATTGCAAAGAACCCGAGGGTGGCGACAGAGAGGCACAGTAATCTATGGTGGAAAAGACGTCGTCTAATCTAGCCCACAGCATGTGCACTACCAAGGAACCCCCACAGCCTTGCTCCACCTTTTCCTCCTCTCCAGCGGACAGGGATGCCGCAGCGCCGGGCTGGCCTGGCTGCGCGTTTGTGGCCAGAAGCAGCGCCAGGGTGGTTCTGAGCAGCCGCGGCACTAACGGCAGCTCCAGCTCCTTCAAGGCGCCTGGCCACGCGTTGGGGTGTGACATGTGATTAGACGCCCAGTCTGACAGGAGACGAGCAAAGTCTGGGCTCCAGAGGACAGGTGAATCCAGGGCAGGACGCGCAGGATATGACGGCCAGAGCATGCCAGACACGGCAAGCTGGCCCGTAGAAGTGTTGGATTGGGAAGGAGATCGGGACGAAGCAGCGAGCGGTGGGGCAGGTAAGAAAGACGAGAAGTCAGTCAGGTGTAGCAATTGGGACATAAGCAGACTCAAGGCGTGCACACAAGAAAGAGGAGACAGCCAAGAGGACATCAAGGACAACACAGGCAAAGGCAACGAAGGTGCAGGTGATGAGGACGAGGACATGGAGGGCAATGAAGATAGTGATGGAAGATTGGCGCTTGGAGGAGTAGGTGCAGTCTGGAGGAGAAAGCTCTTGGTAGTCGGGATGTCCGCCGGTAGAACCAGGACCTGCGACCATGCAGCAAGCGACAAAAGATGCGTTCGGTGTGCATATCAAGCCACTGTGGCAGGACAGTTTGATTTTTGAATGCGCGAAAGCCCACGCTTTGTCACATGTATGCGACTGCAAGTAAGTATGAAGGAATCTTATGTTCCAGAGAGTCTTTCCTCTATCACTTCCTTTTCTTTCCCTTCTCTTTTTCCATTTTCCTTGCTCTCTTCCGTCTATATGTTGACCAAAAGGTAGGCAAGTGCGGAGGGTGCATGAGCGTGCGTTCGCTGATCCACAAGCACATCCCTGTGAACACTGGGTCCGTAGCGTCCTTCCAAAGGACAAGCCGTGGTCCAGGCGCCCACCTCTTCTGGCTCAATGCGGGCTCTGCGCCCATCGCCATGGCTTGGGTCTCCGTCCGAGTTGGCGGGCACAAGCCTGGCCAAGCGAGCCAGCGCAACGCCCGACCGGTTGCTGTGGGGGGCGTGCCGGCAGGGAAAGCACGGCAGGCAGTGTGGCAGAAGCACTGGTGGTTGCAAGGCAGATGGAAACAGAGCCCGCAGTTGGCTTGAGATAGCTGTGGTTACGAATTTGTGAAAGGACCACAGCAGTAGGCGATCGCTGGGCTCGATGTCGACCTGACCAGCGCTGGCCCTGTTGCTTGTATTCGATTCTGCTTGGAAGAGCACCCGGATTCCCACCAGAACTCCAGCCAGACAGAAATGTGGGACCTGGAGTACACAAAATCGTCTGGTGTGGGCTATTCAAGGTGAATCGATCACAGGATTCATACTTGACAGAATGCATGCAAGGAGAAAAATGATATTAGTGCAGTGCTGATATGCATTTAAAGGATCAGCGCATGAGAGAGGCATAACAGGATTGTGCAAAGAGAAAGCATTAGAAACGGGACGAAACAGCTTACAAGTGTGGCAGTGCTCAGGTCTGGGCCGACCAGCGCTTCCCTGCCCGACTTGCCAGCTGTCAGCGTTGTACGCGATAAAGCCAGCAGGTGCAATACGAGGCCGCGAAGACGTTGCTAGGGATGCACACCACCAGAATAGAATTGAAACGGAGTAAAGGACGAAAGGAGTGCGGAGTGGGCATGACCATGGGAGCACTGTTGGCTTGCGCCGAGGTAGAGGACAAGTGGCCGGCCAAAAGGAGAAAGAACTGGTAAAGCGCAAATAAATGGCGTATGGTCGGAGCAGATGCAAAGGGAGAGACGCACTCCGATGCTGCAGGCGTGTAGAAGTGCAATAAGAGGCCAGCCCACAGAAAGAGTGACCTGTTACACAAGCACAAATTGTTATGGCAGCGAATAGATTGAATTCATGAGTTGCTTGCCTGGGAGCGTCTCTTGTTGGGTTTCTGACGGCAACGCTCTCCATGTCCAGAACGAGTGCCGGGGCGAGCGAGAGGAGGAAGGCTGGGAAGTGGCGGCTGGCTTGCAGAGAAAGGCGCAGTAAAGGCGACGGAGGATAGCGCAGAGGCGAGGGCTGTGAGGGGACAGGGAACTGAGTTGGGAATTCCGCAGACCAAACGGCAGCATCCGAGGGTGAGGATGTAGAACCGTCATGAGAAGATGATGAGGACGGAGGATCTTCGTGAGAAGGGGAGGCAGAAGAAGAAGCATGCGCAGAAGAGGAAAAGGAGTTCGGTTTGGAAGGAGAAGCACCGCGAGAAGGAGCAGCGCTGTCGTTCTCGTCGGCACTGCGGCGGCCCAGTGCCCAGTAGAGGAGCGGCAAGGCGTCGTGACCCGCGGGCCTTGCAAGTAACTGCGCAGGCAACGAGCACATGACTGAGCATGGCCAAGGAGCCGTTCGTAATTTCATTCAAACTTTCTTATTTTACGCTTACTAAAACTCGTGTATGTGCTACTGCATATTTAAGACACATGCAACAAACCAGAGGCATAGCAGTTATGCACGCTCTGTGAGGTATAGACAAACATATGCACGATTCTGATGGCAAGTGAGCATGTGCGGGCTGCTTGCGCAAAAGAACATCGCATGGCTTGCTCAATTATGTAGGGGACCAACATCAGGTGCATAGCTAGTGGCAGCGCCTCAAGATCCTCGGCAGGAGGAAGAGGAGGAGAAAAATAGGAAGAGGTAGAAGAAGAAGAAGAAGAAGAAGAAGAAGAAGAAGAAGAAGAAGAAGAAGAAGAAGAAGAAGAA